>JANHGN010009976.1:7627-31953 GCA_024605025.1 Megaceryle maxima | reverse complement strand
AAAAAAAAATTTTTTAAAAAAATTGGATGTTTTTAAGAAAAAAGGGGGAAAAAGAAAAGATTATAATGGCTAGCTGAGAGGGTTGGAAAAAAAAAAAAAAAAAAAAAAAAAAAAAAAACAGAAAACATAGAAGAAAACAACAGAAAAACTAAAAAAAAAACCCCAAAAAACAACCCACCCCCCCCAACTAAATAAATAAAAAAATCACATTCCACAAGCATGAAATTCCGATGTCAAATCAAACTGCTCAACCTTCTCAATGTTTTGACTCAAAACAAACCTATTTAGTTCCAAATTATATAATGTCCAGTGTCTTGCAGGAGCCATGGTTCAGGTGCTTCACATCCTTAATTTCAGTTTTGGAATGAATTCCCTAACATCATAGTTCTCAGACATGGTAGGAGGAGGTAATGCATCAAATATGAGTTGAACATCCTGGCTGTATGATAGAAAAAGACCAAAAGTCACAGGAATGAAAGATCTTATGACAGACAGGGCTGGATTCATGTAACCTAATTTTAAAGATCTGCAGTGTACATGGCCACATTTGAATCAGTCATATAGATTCTATTTATAGAAAATGGGACAGAAATAAGTGATTTTAGAGTGAGATTTATTTCATTGTAGACATCTATAACTGCTCAGATAATTCCTCAATTTCTCTTTATTGATTGTGAGGGAAAGCAAGAGAAATTTGGACTAAATGATTACACAGTAGGGACATAATTAGGTGAAGTGACTCTCATTTATTGGGACAACATTCACAGGAGAGTATTTTATTTTTCAGAACTGTTCTGTCTGGGGGTAACTTTGTAAAGGAAAAGCAGAAACTTTCTCTGCAAATATCGTTCTTTTCAGGAAGAAGAGCATCTAGTCATAGACCAACTTTTCCATCAGAAGGAGTTTTAAAAGAAAAACTCCAGCAAGCCCTATTCCTTAGTTTTATACTTCCTCAAGTAAAAACACAAGTGGTTTTTTTCCTCTCTCTGACTGCCAAGCCTATAAACACACACAGATATGACAGTGATGGTGTGTTCTCTCCATATTGTGCATTATTAGAAATAAAGGGGATTCTGTTTATTTTGTAATTCTACCAGATGATCTTTTTTAATATTGCATAATGGGTCAAATATTCTTACTGTGTAACAGAACTATCTAATATGTGTTCAGCAGCTTACTTGTCTGTTTATCCCTAGCCCATGGAAAAGACAATGGGAAAGCTCTTTTCATTCCTATAGGTAACCATCTCCACATGATTGTCAGAATTATTCCCTGTTTAAAAAAAAAATTACAAATTCACGAAGTCACAATTATACTGATCTGATTTACAGTCCTCCGACCACAGATCTCATGACACCTCAACCCCTCTACTTCTGCACTGTTTTTGCCCAAACATTGATCTTGAGCCAAAACACTAAACAAATCCTGAAAGAATCACTAAATATATCTGACATTAGACTTTTCATTAATATATAAATCAATAAACATAAAAGAATACATTCAATAAGAACAGGAAAAGCGTAATAAAGCAGATATCCTAATTACAACCTCCATTAAAATTATCCATAAGCTCTGGATGACCTCTTGCATGTAAATCACTAGGGTAACTCTATCCTTCTACAGCTCAGAAAGAGCACAAGTCCTTAAAATAACCAGTAATGAGACTGGTATTTTCCATAGTCTTTCTGACATACTATCTAGAAGTGAAGGACATAGAACTGGAAGGGACATCTAAGCCATTAAGTTCAGCATCCTGATATTACAGTAACCATGCTGTACAAATCTTGCATAACATTATTAAGATGTGTCACAAAACTAGCTAGGTTTTGCTCATCTCAGAAAGCATTTCAGGCTCTAACTGCTCTGTTTAATGTCAGCCTGTTTCTATTTATTTTTGTTTCAGACCAGTATTGAGACCTTGATTTTAAATCATTTGCCTTCCCTTCTTATTCCTCTGATATATTAAAATCATTTTCCCAATCTGAAATCAGCCAATGGAGATGTTATCAAATATCTATGTCTTTCTCCTGTGCTACTAATTTTATCATCACAGTGATTTGCAAAAACAGACTTTTTCTCTTTGAGTCCCTCTCTGCAGGATTCATTTTCTCTCTGTTGTTGTTTGTTGGTAGACTTCCATCATTCATTCACGGTCACATGCAAAGGCAGCCTAGCCAAGTCTTGGACTCATATTCTTTCTTTCATTAAAAAAATTTTACAAGGAGATATCTTCGGACAAGTTGATCTAAGTGTTGCAATATACAGTTTTTATAGAATATTCACAGTGAATAAATGAAGAGACTGTTATGGCTACAGGTACTCTAGCACAGGATTAACCCTGCAGGTTTAGAACACCACACAACCAGCTGTGAAGGCATCTTCCTTTTTCCAAAGCTCAAAAATATTCAGTGCACCTGCAGAGTGCCAGGTTGAAAGTAATATACTGCTGATTCATACCACTTAAACTCTGTTTCAACTTTGGAAATGAACTGTATGCATGTGTGTAGGAGATAAGCTAAGCTTCAGAATACAAACTTGTATTATTTATGCATTTATATGCAAGAGTGCCACACATCTCCAGTGTTTTAGAAACTATATGGACTAAGAAAAACAAAGAGACAAAAAAAAAAAAAAAAAAAAAAAAAAAAGAGAGAGGAGTGCAAACAAAAATGTTTCTATATAAGTGTGGCAATCACAAGGAAATGGTAAATTTAAGCAGTATGCCAGCCTGTGGGCTCTGCTCATTTGGTTCTTAACAGATCTTAAGTTTGATGTAGATGTCATTCTAAAAAAAGATTGAAGGAGCATAATAAAATTGAGGTATAGGGGAAAAAGCACAAGAGTATTTTTGAAAAAATAGAGTAGCTTTTCTCTTCCTCAAATTTTCAGATTCAAGGGCTGGAATTCTGGGTTCAGTTACATTCCTGCACTGTGCTTATCATTACATGAAAATCATACACAGAACTGTGCATTACATTGTTTAAGCCCTTTGAAATGAAAATGCAACTGTATACATTGAGCAGCCCTGTCATCTATTAATAATATATCTAACCCTCTGGGAGCTCTTAGCACTCAGTGTCACTTGTACTAGTATATAGTCTTCTTTACAGAACTGTTTTTTTCCTTGCTGCTTGACTTTTTTCATCATTTGTGTAATTAAAATCTCTTTTGATTCTATTTGGCATTTCACCATCTGCACAGAAAGAAATACCTTGGAACTGGCCTTCCTATGACTTCACACTGTCCACTAATTAAACTGGGTTTTAATCGAAGATTCTTAATCACCCTTAATTTTCTGACTACAAGGTGGTTGTGTCTGCACTCATTTCCCCAGTGACTCTTAAAGGATGGATGTACAAATCAAAACTGACTGTATGAATGAGATTGCAGTGTTCCATATTTATTCCTTCACAATGATTCCTGATCAGATTCGCTCTATTTACAAGAACAGTCATTATTTTTCTAGGTGCTAGTTGGGCAGATTGTATCTGGAATCCAAAATTCAAAGTGCATCCTTTGCATATGCACTTTCCACATAGAAAAGCAGGAAGCAATAATAAACAAAAACAAAACCAAACAAAAAACAACAAAAAACACAAACAAACAAACAAAAAAACAACCAAACAAACAAACAAAAAAAAACACCAAAAAAAAAACACCCACACCTCTTCAAGAGAGATTAGGAAAAAAAACACAACACTTTGTTTCAGTTCTTTTGTTAATGTGGAAGGTTTGATAAAAAAGTTCTGTATTTGAGCAGAAACTCCCTGAAAAGTTCTCTTGGAGACTGGAAACTTTAGAAGAAAATTTGAAAAGTCAGAAAATGTTGTCCTTAATTTTTTTTAATCATATTATCACCCAAAAAGACATTTTACCCAGGTGTCTCCTTTTGACTTACAAGATTTAGAGCTTAATCCACTGAAGACAGGGTAACTCTGGATTGTATTAAGAAGGCTTCTTGACAGACGATTTGATCAGGGTGGAATTTTACTGTAGCTGCTTTAACGTTACAGACAAGAGAAAATTATAAAAGGAATAGTACATTGGGTATGTTCTTGGTTGCGAGGTATCAGTATCCAGATAAAACATTGCACACTTGGGCGGTCCTCTCCTCTGTGTGATGTTGAATAAATCACTTCCCTTCTATTCCCATTTTTTCCCCTTTCTGCCCTGCCTTCATCTAATATTTTGGACTGTGAGCTCCTCACTGTGAATAGTTTCTTCTAGCTTGTTTACACAGTTGGTTTATCATTATGAGGGACAATTCTTTATTCAAGTTGTTAGTAACTGTTGTATGGTAAATCTATGGTAAAACTATTTTCTGGGTTTTGTTTTGGTTTTTTTTGGTGGTAGTGTGGTTTGTTTTGTTTTCTAGACATGTATTTTAAAGGGCTGTTAAGAAAATAAGATTCTAAGAATGTCTAAACCACACTAACTGATTATATTGTCTATCTATACTCTTCTGGCTCATTTGTCCATGTAAGAACTCTTGGTATGTTTAAAAGTTGATTGCCATCTCTTTAAAGCACAAAGCATGATAATTATACAGGCAAATCATATACCAATTTTTTCAGTATTCACTGTTTTCATGAGTGATGTGAGTGTATTACAGTCCTCTTGATAAGAGTTTCACAGAAATCTGTCCTGAAAAGGATATTATTCAACCTTCCCATGTCTTCTTTGTAATGGAGCCTTGTTTGATGCCAGTGGATGAGACAAGTGCATTTCCCTCTTCTGACCTTTACTTCATGCCTGGGTTACTGGCTGTTATATTCCAGCTAATTCTTGTTTTCATTCCAGCTGCCAGAGAGAAAGTGCTGAAATTCACCCCCTCTACATTATAAACAACTTGATATTAAAGACACAGTAAATACCATCAATCTGAACACTGTGTCTCAGTTTCCATCTTTCCATCCCAAAGGTCCTGCATTTTAAACTCTTGTAATAAATTTGAGCAAGTCAAACCCAAGGATTAAAAAAAAAAAAAAAAAAAAAAAAAAAAAAAATTGCAGAATGACAATGTTAGGGTTGCAAGAGACCTCGAAAGACCATCTAGTCCAACCCCCCTGCCAGAGCAGGATCATGTCCAGGCAGGTTTTGAAAGTCTTCAGAGAAGGAGACTAATTTTTTTAGTATTTCAGACTTGAATTCAGTCTCTTGCCAGGCCCAAATCTTCATTTGTGAGACTGTGAGGCTTACAGAGAAAGGGTCAGGACCAACTGCTTTTGTCTATGCTGGTTAAAGAAATAATCATAGAATAATAAAAACATAAAATAGCCCAGGTTGGAAGGGACCCTGAAAAGATCATCTGGTCAAACTTTTGTGACAGAGAGCCTGGATGAGATTATCTATCATGCTTTACAATCACATCTTTGAGATCTCCAGTAATGGGTACTCTAACATGTCCCTGAGGAGCTCATTCTAGTGAATGATTGTTCCTAATTTCTTATGCCGAGGTGAAGCAGCTCCTAGTGCAACTTCTACTCATTGGCCTTTGTCTTCTCCATGTGATTCTTTGTGAAGAGAGAGACTCCATCCTCTTTATAACCACCCTTTAAGTACTGGAATCCTGTGATAGGTCTCCCAAAGTCTTCTCTTCTCCAGGGAGAAAAGACATAATTCCTTCAGTCTTTCCTCATAGGCAGTCATCCTGTGTCTTCTCTGTACCAGGAAGATAGGGGGCTAAATACATTCCTAATTACAAAGTGCTTGAATACTACTCTAGAAAGTACAAGAAGAAATAGTTAATTTAAACTCTGCTGTGTCTGGCAAGGCACTTGCACCATGTAGCAGCCTTGTATTTCAGCTACATCGAGGGTACCTCCATTCCCATCCATTCTGGTGTATTTCTCAGGGTTATCAATTATTGACTATGGATCAGCAGCTAGAGGTCAGTAGCTTTACATGGGACATGAACTTTAACAGCTGCCTCCTGTGGTGATCAGAGAAGTCAGTGGGGAAGGAGATGTTTAAGGAATGCTCATTTCATTATCACATTGCTGTAGGTGGTGGAGTAAAATATGTGCATTGATACAGCTTTGTATCAGCATATTTAATGGGGGCAGCTGGTGAAAGAAAAGTTCAAAACCAGTGAGAACTATACAGATGTCAGAAAAAATCTGCACTCAGTCTGTCCATGGACCAGAAGAGATGTGAAATGTTAGCAACACATTATTCCACATGTCAATGACAGAATTAACACTGAACTGCACATCATAAAGATACAGATCATTGGCAGTATACTCAAAGAATACTGGTGGCTTTATCAATGTCATTGTTCTCCTCCTCCTATTTCCCCAGTGTCTAAACCCAGGAATATCTCATTAAACCAACTCTTTTCAGGGAACACCAGGGAGTATGGGAGTACAAAAAATTGCTAGTAAAACAAGAACTGCCAACTGAAGCCATCAAGATCATTATTAGGAAAGGCTTCAAATGCTGCAAGTATAACAGGGATGGTTCTGAGTGCTAATGAGCATCCAGATAGGACAGGCATTTTCTCACCTCCTGAGGAAGGGTCGCGACTAATCTGACAAACTCAATGTGCCTCAGCATTAGAGGAAGAATACTCATGAAAAGGTCCAGAGATGTCAGAGAAAGAAAGTCTTTAAAAGTATGCTTAGAACAGACAACTCAGATAAAGACAGGTCTGGGGCAAAAACACTGTCAGGGTTTAACCCCAGCCATAAGCTAAGCATCACACAGCCACTTCCTCACTCCTTCCACCATCTACCCAGTGGCATGGGGAGGAGAATCAGAAAAAAAACCAAACTCGTGGCTTGAGATAAGAACAGTTTAATAATTGAAATAAACAATAATAATAGTAACAATATTATAATGAAAAGGAAGAAAATAAAGAAATAAAATGCATGAAAGACAAATGATGCACAATACAACTGCTCACCACCTGCTGACTGATGTCCAACCACTCCCTGAGCAGCAGTCAGCACCTCCCAGCCAACTCTCCCAAGTATATATTTGAGCATGATGTCCTACAGTATGGAATACCCCTTTGGCTAGTTTGGTTCAGCTGTCCTGGCCATATTCCCTCACAGCTTCTTGTGCACTGCCTTGCTTGCAGAGAATGGGACACTGAAAAATCCTTGCCTTAAGATAAGCAGTACTTAGCAACTAAAACATCAGTGTGCTGTCAATGTTATCATCATACTAAATCCAAAATACAGCACTATACTAGCTGCCAGGAAGAAAATTAACTCTGTCCCTGCTGAAACTGGGACAAATACATACACACACATGCACATATGTTCATGTGTCTGTATACACATAAAAATGCATTATGAATTTGCACAGACTGTTTTGTGTAATACCCATAAAAAAAAGAACATATTTCTGTGGCAATTTATAATCCATTTTATAGGCTATTAACATCATCTATAAAGAATAACTGCTATTCTTGTAATTCTTTGCAAGATAGTCTTCCCATTTACGGAAGAATGCATAGCATCTTTGAAAAAAATTTTACTACCTGTGCTTGTTCAAATACTAATTTATTTTGGAAACAAGCCTCTTTATATGGCTCCAATATGTTTGACAATTATATATAATATTTGCCTTATTAAATTGTAAGATCTGACTGAAACAGGTATAATTTCCAGTATTTTCTCGCTCTTTTGTTAAATCCAAATTATTCTTGTGGTAAAATAGAAGTTGTTTCATGCTTTTATGAAAGTAAATTGTGAGTTGAAATCAAAGGATGTTTACCCAAGGAACAAGTTTTCTTGGAAGGGTCATTTTAATCTTATGTCTGATGAATTTGTGTCTAGAAGTAGCCAGGAAAAATGCATTTTCTTTCAACTTTATAATGAAATCATAGACTGAAATGAGTTCCCTGTGTTGCTTATGACAGTCAACATTTAGGTACCATGAACAACAAGGAAACTTTCAGATTTTCACAATATGGTTATGAAAAACATGTTTACAAAGCATAGTTTTCCACTTTTTGACTTGAAAACTGCACTGCAACAACTGCAGCTGCCAGAGCTGGTTGTGCAAGATTTCTGGCTAAGTATCCATTTATTATTTATGCCTGTCATGTTCTATCAGATTTTTTTTATCTGATGTTGTTGATGTTGTTAGGTACACAAATTTTGTGTACCTAAGAGCAGGTTTGTGTCTTCATATGTCTCTAGCTCTTTTTATTTGTACATCTTAACACATACAGAACTCCATGAGTCTTCATTTTGTCATGTAACTGCTTGTTTTTTACTAAACTTGTCTTCCCACACAGAAGTTTATATATGTTTCTCTCCTGGCATTAAGGTCACTATTTTTCTGCCTTATGATATTGTTGATAACACTTTCAAGCATGGTTCTTCTTTCAATCAAAAAAGGCTGCCCTCTCTATTTTGACAGTCCCTTTCTTACATCTAAGAACATCAAAAGATTGGAAGGATACGGGAAATCAGAATATAGTCTTCTAATCCTACAAAAGACTGGAAGTGCACAATAAACAGGGATGTAGGGATGAAGCATCTCTTGATGTCATCTCCAAGAGTGCATTTCACTGGCATGTCAGACTTCTCTCAACTCACAGAGCTCTAACAGTGGTAAACAAACATGTACCATTATATCGTGAGAAGTGGATACTCGGAAAGATTAAGTAGCTGCGCAAGAACTCTGCCCCAGTACTAAAAATTGAAGCTGTGCTTTCCACACGACAGTCAATGGCTTCAGGCACATAAGATTGTTTTCTCTTCCCATATACCAGGTTAAAGTGCTTTAGCTGACACTGGTCCTAAAGATGGATGCTACATAAAATTAAAAAGAATGTTAGTAAGGTATAAACTTCCTATCTCAGAAACTCACATTACTTCTCTACAGTTTTCAGGAGCACAGGAGGCAGGGAATAGCTGGGAGTTTTAATGGATGATGGTGACGGCACCTGTTAAAGGGGAAGAAACAAATGTGAATTTGAAAGTCAACCAAGAGTGAAGCTGTCTCAGTATGAAGTGATAGACAAACTGAAGTGGTGCAAGTGTGCCACAGAAACAAGAAGTTGCTTACCTGGTGATACATCATTATGCCGTGACAAAAAAAAGCTAGGATTTCTTAATCCCTCCTGCTTCTCCTTCCTCTTTACCACTTATCTCCTTTTATGACAAAAATTATTTTTAGCTTTTCTCCCTCTTTCCCTCAAGAAAAAAACAAAAAATAAACAAACAAAAAACCCACATAAAACACTAATGATGTAATTAAGAGAAACTCTGACTTTAACAAGTGTTCTAGATATAAAATCTTTGCTTTCCAAACAGATCTTCCCATTTAAAAAAAAAAAAAAAATAGAGTGGGAGCAACACTTTTTACCCAGAAAGAATAGTGAGGAATAGGAAGCAAAAGAAAAAAAAAAACCCAAACACTACTTGAGCTGAATTTTGATATGTTTAAAACTGCAGATACTCCTGTCCATTAGATAACAAGTACCATACAGGGAAATAGACCCCTCACAGAATTGTTCCTCACAATATGCTGTTATGATGCCAGAGCAGATGCCTACTTCAGAGGAAACACCAAACCTGCCTCAGTATCTTCCTAAATGCAGGACGACCAGGAGCAGTAAAGCAGCACTGAGACAGGACATGAACCCAGCTCCATGTAGAAGTTGTTCAAAGAAGACAACAGTCCAAGCAAATTTCCTAAAATTAAGAAACTACCAGCCCGATTCAGAGTGGTTTGAAGTCAATACAAATCTCTATAGTGACTTGAAAGGGCTGAGTACAAAGACCTCAATGTATAATTTCTGCTGGATATATTTGAAGATTTAGGAGCTCTGTAGGGAAGACAAGACTGAAAAGGATCTCTTAGGTCATCAAGTCCAGTCATGCATTATTTCTGGTATCTCATCCTATACTCCTTTCATTACTGTATCAGTCTCTATCTGTGAATGTCAGAACAAAGCCGCAACAGCCCAATATTTCTCTGATGAAGAGGAAAAGGCACAAGAGGTATTAGAATTGGTTTCTTTATAACCTGAAGTTAAATATTTAACATAATGTGAAACTGAAAAAGAGATGCTTATGATCATTCCTATGAGGCTCATTGTATTCATATTAAGCCTCAAGTGACAGCTGGGAAATCTGGAAAAGGAAGACATTTGCACTGAAATTACTGATTGAAACATAGTAAGTAATAAAACAACTAAGGATTCAAAAGACAGAAAAGATCAATCAGTGCTGGACAGTTAAAAGACATGAAAGCAAGGGAAAATGTGTCCCAAGTCAGCTGATTTGACTCTGAACTCAGAAAAAAAGGAATAAGACTGCTGAGTAAGGAGGAGTTCTATTTACAGTCTTTTTTTCCCCCCCTTATAGAAACAGAAGTTAAAGAACTTGAGCAATGATTAGGATCATATAAGTGTTATTTTCAGCTTAGTATCCTCTCATTAAAAAAAGTGCCAAACAAACCAATGGCTAACTTATGTTATTTGATGTATTGATTAATGGACAAAGCTAATCCCCATTCTAAGAACAACGTCATAATTTAACACATCTTATTTGAAAAAAAAAGAGTATATTCTGTATAGAGTTGTTTGTTTGTTTTGGGTTTGGTTTTTAAAAAAAAAAAAAAAAACAAACAACACACCACTCTCTCTCTTTTTCTCCAATAGGTTTCCTTTTTCTATAACTCTTATCTACTCTTTGGTTAGATATTACTGTCCTAAAAGAAGGCAAATGAAAGATTCATAATGGGTCATTTATGGAACCACATTTTTTCTTCTTTGCAGTTATATATGAAACTTACCTTCCTCAGAATTTTCCATGAAAATAGTTAATTTGTTAGTTTGCCAGCTTTATCATGCAGATATCTGGCACTTAATATTCATATTCTGATGGTGAAGTTACAAGACTGTATCCTGTCACTGAGGCAGTGAAGCTCTGAGAGTTAGATTTTCAGTGCCTAACTGCTAATTCAAAATTTGCCCATTACCAATATATTCATTTTATCCAGGCATTTTGGCAAATGCTATTGTAGCATTTTGGGGAGTCACCAGATGGCACTAAAACATTGTAAGGTGCCAAAAATCAGTACATTTCTTGCCAAAAAAATGCTTTACTTTGCAATAATATAATTTTCTCTTTACTTCAGCTGCAGCTTGGACTAATATCTCCTTTAAATTCCACTAAAGTAGAGGCACTGACACATGCTCATCGAGCCAGAGAACAGCAGGATGAACTTAGATGTAGGTAACATGAACCAGCAATGTGCCCTTGTGGCCAAGAAGGCCAATGTTATCCTGGGGTGCATTAAGAGTGCGACCAACAGGTCAAGAGAGGTTCTCCCCTCCATCTACTCTGCTCTAATGAAGCCACATCTGGAGTACTGTGCCCAGTTCTGGGCTCTTAAGTTCAAGAGACAATGAACTACTGGAGACAGTCCAGCGAAGGGCTACAAAAAAAATGTGGGGACTGAAGTATCTCTCTTATGAGGAAAGGCTGAGAGCCCTGGGGTTGTTTAGCCAGGAGAAGACTGAGAGGGGATCTTATTAATGCTGATCAGCATCTAAAGGGTGGGGGTCAAGAGGATGGAGACAGTCTCTCTTCATTGGTGCCCAGCAACAGGACAAGGGTCATATTCCAGAATAATAGAATATTCCAGAAATCTTTGACAAAACAATACTTTTTGAATTTATCTGATACAATTTGAAATATCTATGCTGTAATTTAGTTACCATTTTGCAAAATCTGTCACTGGTATATTATTTTAAGTCTTTTCCTATCTGGATTCATATCCTACCTTCCTATGTTAAGAAAAATCAAATTATTTTCTTAGTCTCTGAATTGATGTAACTGATCATACAGATTTTTTTGAGCCAGTGACTGCAATCTTGACAAATGAGTTTTACAAATATTGAAAGAATCTGTACAGGTCTACTTCAGAGTAAAGTAGTTTGGTTAAGGAACTAGATCATGTGTCCTTGCAGGGTAACTGAAAGAACAAATGCAGTAGCATAAGTCACACTAAGATATAGGAAAAAAGATTAAAATCTAAAAATCTTTCCTAAATTACAGGCTCAACCAAATCACCATGATACTCAGAAGGAAGAATGTCCTATACATCTTTTGACTTTTTTTTTTTTTTTTAATAGAGACAGTTAAAAATATGATTGAAATTTTGACAAAATAAAAGGCACATTTCTTTGAAAGTTATGGTCATATTGGATCATCTCCACTTGGCATGCTAAAGTCTCTCAGAGAACTGATATTAATTTTACTAAAACACTTGTTTTGCCTTCTCCCCTTCTAAGCATGGGAAGGGCAGGACAGAGTACAACACACCCAGTAGTTTGTCCTAAGTTACCAATTTTGAGAGCCTAAAATGGAGACAAGAAGTTTTTTTCAAGTTAATAACTTTTTTTTTTTTCCACCAAAACCTGCTAGAAAACAATCTTGATATGATGATTTTTTTCAAAAGACAAGGAGAGTAGTTGAAATAGTATTGCTGTAGTCACTGCTTTTGACTCTGTGCAAGTCAAAGTATTCCAAAAGCTCAAGGGACATATTTGAAATAATGGCCTGGGGATAGTAACAGTGTCCCTGAATCAACTAACTGCAGGAGATGAGTGGACACCTATAGAGAAATTTCATCTTTATGATTCATGCCAGCATGGAACCCTTCCCTGGAGCTCACAGCTCCGAGTGCTGTTCTACAGCTCAAAACCTGTTCTGTAAAGCCAAAGTGTCCCAGAGCCATTCTCTGACACCCCTGTTCTCATCTCAGGGTGAATACAAGGCCATAATCTGGCCACACTCTGATATCCATTCATCACATTCTGAGTTTCTGCATTACCTTGTGAGCAAAGTAAGTAGGCAACATTTTTTGTCCAGACAAAATCCACTATGTGATAGATGAAGCTTCATAAATACACGCTCCAGAAAGCATCCAGTCATTTAAAGAACTCCCACAACCAACCACAGTAACCTTGAAATATTTTGGAATATTTGATAAATCTCTCTCCCACCCCAAGCTTATTTCTTTTTCATGAAAAAAAAAATCACAATTAAACACTTTGATTAAAGTTAGGTAAGCACTTTACAGACCTTCCCTCATGTACTTCAAAGTTTCTCTTAGTCCTGGATTCCTCTAGAGCAGAGATTGCTTTTGAAGGGCTGTCACCTCCAGCAGTGTTTCTACAGTGTGAAAAATACCTCCTAGAAGGAACCTACCCTGTGGCCCTCTATTTAATCTTCCCATTCCTGCTTTCTATTGCAGGTGGAATTACTGATTGCTGATTTGCTTCTACAGGTGCAACTCTAACAGTCTAAATATGGCAGCACTGAAGCAGTTCATAAACATTAATTATTGCATCCTCATTACATCCCTCTGAGGAGAATGATGATAGAGCAGTGAAGGTATCCTGGTATGGATCCAGAGGTGTGAGTTCATGCCTCCCCTGGACTTCTTCCAGGCATCACTCCCAGTCAGATCAACTATAAATGAGTACCACAGCACTGGGGCTGAGAAAACTAAAGACATCTGGATAGGACATTAGCCACATTACTCCCCTGTGGGAGGTTAGCAACCGAAACCACTGTCCTTGCTCAGATGAGCACAATTAACTCTTGTGATGGTCTGCTTCCACTTTATAACATACTTCATAGAGGTGCTGCTACCATCCCTCTGACAACAACAACTGGGACAAAGAGGGATGAAGACCCAGGCCTTCAAAGGCATTTGAAGCTCTAAATCCCTGTAAAACTCAGTGGGCATTAGTCACATGAACACTTTGACTATTTGAGTCTAAGCAATTTGTCTCAGTTCTGCGACAGAACAGAAAAATGACCCTGACTTATAAGTTCAGTCAATTGGGATATTTGTTTTCTCTTCTACAAATCTTTTCTGGTAAAAGTAATAATTACACAAGAGTTTCATCCCATTGTGTTAAAGAAGAACATCTTGAAAATACATATGCATTGTCACACAACCAGGAATAAAGTTTGTTTAGTCATATGAGATAAAAGCTAATAAATACTGCTTTGCATTCATTGCCTGTCATATTCATTATACTTAAAAGATCCAAGATTGTTTTCAGCAGGGAATAAGACAACCACTGCCTTGAAGAGCTTATATAAAATTTTTCATTCAATAAACTCACAGGGCATTTATAAACAGTAATTAATTAAATCATTGAAAATTATAATATGTCTTTATAGATGGGAAACCGGTACAGAACTTACTGAGAACTGCTTAGAACATCAGTTTAACTGATACTTGAAGAGAAATAAAAAGTGATATTACTGATTTCTTGTCCTGTACTCTAATCACCAAGCTTATTTATTCCTAATAAATAATTTAAATTGTTTATATTTTAATGAACTATAAAAATAATTTAAAAAAAAATTGTTTAGATTGCTCCAAGGTGAGAGAAGATAAAAAGGCCATACAGATACATGGTCTCCTGCTTTTCCTCTAAGCACCTCATTGTATTGTACAAACAATACAATGAAAATTTTGAAAATTAAATGTTCCATGATTAGCTAAATGGGCAGAAGTAACTGTCTAAGTGATACATACCAAGTTCTTGCAGCAACATTTAGAGACCAAACTACACTGAATAGTATCCCCTCCTATAGATAATCTTTGGGCTCGGCTAAATGCACGGGAACCAGTGAAGCAGTAAATATATCAAACCAGGGAGGTAAACAAAATCATAAAACATCCAATGTGACAACAGAAACACCCATGAACACATAAATATTTATGAAGCAAGGGGTGCTGCTGAAACACTGAGGAGGTTTCACTGGATTGAACAGTCCAATCAAAGCATTGTGTGTTCACATGATGGAGGAAATAGGAATTACAAGTCTGGGGAAGGAAACAGTGGATTTGCAATGTATTTAAACTACCTTTATTGTTTCTGTACTTCCTCCTGCCAAAAAAAATATTACCTTCAGAGTGATTTAAGCATGGAACTATCAGTTTCCAGATACAGAGTATTCCAAAGGAAATTTCAAGCTACCCAATACACTTATGAATGCATCATCTAAAATGTTTATTCATATTTATAATACTTCTTACTAGTTTACATTCCCTAGGCAAATCTGTGCTTTGAGGCTCTGAACATGGTATATATGAATGACAGCAGCAGCAGCAGAAGTCAAAAAAAAAAGCCTAATTCAAATGTCTGGATGGAGATCCTCAATCCCTTCTTTCTAACAGATATTAGCGTAAGTAGGCCAAAGATATGGACCAGGGAACTCTTACCTTTGTTGTCTATAAAATAAGGCAACGGCAGCAGTTCATAAACTTTTAAAGGTATTATGTAATCATATTCCTATGGGATAGACATGAAAGCTAATCTGAATAGGATGGACCTGTATGCTTCCTTTCATCATTTTCTGAATATTTTCTGATTTTCCTAATTTAAAGGCAATAAGGACAATTAAATCAGAGTATCTAGGAGGGTCTGGTACATATTATATGTACAAAATAATACACAACCTCTCTCTGGTGACCAGCAATAGGACATGAGGAAATGGAATGAAGCTGCGTCAGGAGAAGTTCAGACTGGACATCTGGAAAAAATTCTTCACTGAGAGGGTAGTCGATCACCGGAACAGGCTCCTCAGGTATATGATCACAGCACCAAGTCTTTCAGAGTTCAAGGACCATATGGATGACTGCATATGATTTAATTCTAGGTAGTCCTGCTAGTGGGAAGTTGGACTCGATGATCCTTATGGGTCATTTCTAACTTGAGATATTCCATAATTCTGTGATATACCATATCCTGTAAAGGCCCCGGCAACTTGTGTCTGAAGCACATTTTTCAGAAAGCTGCCTAGACTTATTCAAAGATATGAAAGGATGAAGAATTCAATACTTTCCCTTGTAGCTTGATGTCATCAAACTAAAATTAGTTATCTCTTTCAGTGCTCCCTCAGAAGCAGGAACAATACTGTTGAGGGTTGCCTAAAGGAACTGAACAAAGTAGAAAGTGAAAAACAGATATGGCTCCCATATTTCTGCACTTTTTACTTAACCGTCCCAAAATCTAATGCTTTATGTTAATAATAATGTTCTTTAGGAGCTAAACCCCTTTCACTAACAATATGAGCCCAGATATTTTGGTGCAGACCTGTAGCTTCAGGGTTAGAGCAGATTTTACACGTAATAGGTATTACAATAAAAATATAAAAAGATATTTTGGGCTACACAGGTTGAGATATACTGATCTTTCCCTCTCCACAAAATCATTGTGGCCTGGCACTGTATTTCAAAATTTCTAAATGCTACATCTATATAGGCAACTAAGCTACATTTTAGGTATCCTGTTCTCATCAAGGGTCTCAAAGGAAGCATCCCTCCTAAAATTAGCTGTAATCATTGCACATCATGGCATTGTGCAAATATCTAATGCTCTCCCACCAATGTGGAATGCATTTAGAATTACACACACAGTTTTCATTCAGAATTCATTTCCATCATGGGAATCAGCTAAAGCACAGTAGGAGATTTCCTTGTATAAAATGACAAGTTGTACTTATTTTTATGATGAATGTTAATTCCATTTCTAGATAAAACACAGAGGAAATTATGAATCAAACTAAACCATCACATGAAATTAACCCTTCTCCAGGCCTTCTCATCTCAGCATCTTGGTTCTGAGCCTTTATTCTTTCCACACACTCTAGGATGCTTTACCTTGGGTCATTTTGTTTTCGAGAGATCTAGTTACTATATCACTATGGGTTTAGCAAAACACTATCTTTAGCCCTGTAGATCACTTGCAGCAGCAGGACGCCTCCATGCTCCCCAGACTGGCTAAATACTGTATTTTTAACATTTCAGCAAGCACTTCAAGAGGACTTCCAAAGGCAAACAAACTAGTATGGGAGATGAAAGCACTACCTGCAATTGTCTGTAGTATTAACCATGCTTCCATGGTATGATCCTGCCTAGCACCAATCACCTGAAAGTAAATTGAAGAGTGCTAAACAGGTGTCTCTGTACAGAAGCTAGGAAGTAAACTACTGATGTATGTGACTCCCATTATAATTATCCCTTTAAGTAAAGTCTTGTTGAATATACTCACCATGCCTGCCAGCTCCTTTGAACTTCACTAAATGAAGGACTGCAGAAGAAGGTTAGATTCAGGACATCCACATGTAGATTTAGTGTTGGATAAATTATATGGCCAAATGTTGCTGGTATCTTTCTAGTGTGTTTAATCATCAAGAAAAAAGTAACTGGTCTCTATAGCCACAAGTGAGTAAATCATCAGAGCTGCAGGTCTTATTGACCTGACCTCAGCTGGCACAATGACAGGTACTAAATGCCATGAAAGAGCTCTGAATGGAGGACAGAGGGAACAGCCTCTGCCCCAAATGTCTGCATTACAGATTACATTTGCCTAGGCTGCAGAAGGGTTTTTGCACACTGTGGACTGTTTGTAGGCAGTTCTTCCTGAAAAGAATACCAGTGGAGTTAAATCTCTGGAAGTAAAAAAATGTATAGAATAGAATAGAATAGAATAGAATAATATTATGTCTGATATCAAGGTCATGCACTGACCTATATGTCTTCACTTAAAAAGATGACCCACATCTATCTAGAAGAAAATATACTTTTCATAGTAATTTCTTTTTCCTAGAGAAAACCACCAGAAAAATTAATATTTTCTTTCAGACATAAAAATGAAATCTGTCAATCCACTAACATCTTTCTGCCCTGCCACAGCTCCCGTCTTGCATGTTTACTGCTCTGATTGCCTTCCTCTGAGCAGAAGCCCTTCTGCATGAAGTCCAGGGTGCTTGGTTTGAGAGAGTGGAGTTATAAAAAAGAGAGCAGTGTTCTTTGTATTTGTTACTGCTGCCTTTTTTTATATATATTTATTTATTTATTTATTTATTTTTGTTTATTGAGCAAAGACAGGAATGACATACAAAGAAATAACAAATGAAACATCCAAGGATACAAATTGTTTGCAAGTGAAATCTTTGGGGGAGGGAGAAAAAGGGGTCCACAGAGACTTGTTTGTTTATATAAACAGTGTCCCCTCTAAGTCAGTGTCACCTCAACTGTGGAATTTAAAATGGAAGTGATGCTCCATGCCTGCTTATATACTGCTTAAATGTCACCCTTTATTCATCATGCTTATTCTACATTTAAACTTGCATCATGTCTTCTGCATAAAGGGAAAAAAAACCCCACATTTAAAAAAAGGAAAGTTTAGGGCTGCTTGTTGACAGATTACATGGAGAATGAGTAAATATTCTTTGCTAAAGTATGTACTAGATCTTACTAGAATCTTACAGTAATAAAGCACTTCTATTTGGGGAGCTCCTTAAACATCCTTTATCTAGAAAGAAGGTTAATTATAGTGCACTGAAGCTTCATCTGAGAAGGTAAGATGAATGTACAGTTGCCTCAGGATTAATGCAGCTTTTAAAACAATTTACAGTCTGAGAAACTATTAGCACACACTAAAGATTCTATTAAAAAACTAAACAAGGCCGTAATATCATCAGAGTACAAAGGAAAACAAGACCTTTGAAAAGAAAAGCAGGTTTGAGGTTTTAATAAAATTATTCTTCAATGTTCTGAACTAGTGAATTCCATTTTGTTGAAATTTATCAAGATCTTGATAGTTTATACAGTCATGCTTAGGACCTTCTTGGTTTTCCTGGGTCATCAGTATAGCAACAATGTTGGAATGCAGTGGCTGTTTTCACACCAGCAAGGATCTCTGCTGAACTGTAAAAGCCCCCAAACAGTACTTTTTTTGTCCATGTTAAACTTAGGAGTAGCGGTCTATTTACCTCAAAATAATGCTACATGAAGTTAACAGTTACAAAATATGATGTACTTGTCACTTGATAGGTATATTCTTTTCAGCATTTCAAGAAGAGGGAATTTGCAGGGGTGTCCATATCACATAAATATGAGATACATGCAGTGTAGACAACCAGATGTGAATCAGTGCATCTCACATCCCTTTGCATTCAAAGAAACATGCACAAATGGAATGGTTCAGTTGAATGTCAATTTTAGGATGAGATAAAAAGTGCATTAGGCATCCTCTGTGGACTTTATTGGGAATCTAGATGTCTAACTCAGTTGTACAGCTCTGACTTCCAACCTAAGCATAACTACAATGAATCTAAATAATTTTTTCTAAGCCTTCTGTGATAAATCTAGGCAGTCATCATACTGTCCTGTTATTTGTATCTTCCTATGAGATATGAAGATCTTTTATGATACAATAAGGAAGACAGTTCAGCCATTGTCCACCTCTATCCCCTATTCTATGATATTAGAATTGCCTCAAACACCTTATTCATAATATTCAAGTTAGTCTTTTCAGATAACAATAAATACAGGGGGGAATATTAAAATATTATATAATACAAAATAATTTATGTTCTTCTAGATAGAAATTTTATCTCTACTTAGAAAGTAAAAAGCTGATTCTTTAATACTTAATTAAATATATCACCAATAATTTTTTGCACAAACTGGAATTCACTGGCCTGCTTTCTCAATTATAGGCTAGGTTATACCGATCAGTCTGTAACAGTCAGCACTCAAGAACTCAAGAAAAATCAAACCTATTCCTGAACAAACAGACAAAATGTGTAATGATTCAAGGCCCAGGTCATTACTACTGCTGTAGTTTTAGATCCTATTACACAGATGGTTAATTGTCTAACAAGCAGGGAACAGAGTGGGAGTGAGCAAATGCTTTTCTGCATGGGTCACAACCCCATCTGAGCAGGACTGTGGTCAATACAGGACATCTAGCCACAAGTGTCCACACATCTGAAGGGCTGTGTTTCTGCCCAGAGATTTCATTTCCCCTTACTGTAGGTTGGGTCAAAGCCAACACAACTAGTTCTCATAGCTGGTATCTCTGCCCAGTACTGGTGATATGGCAGTACAACAGGGACAGATGGGTTACACCATCACTGCAGGGCTTGTCCTGCCATGCCTGATCTGTCTTTATTGCTGGTATGTGCCTGCTGGGATACTCACTCTGAGGTTGTATGGATCCAGACTTTCTCTGCTGGTGTGCTGGTCAGCTGATCTCAAGGTTGCTCTTCAGTATGACTTTCTGTTCATAGTCTGTACACATGAAAGGAGTACATGGGATGTAGCAACAGCCAGGAAACCATTTTATATTGCACACATATTTACTGAAAATACAAAACAACTACAGTAACATTAGCCAGGGTGAAAAATGAACAGTAATAAACATATCATGACTTTGGTGATAGAATGTGAAAGGGATTTTACTTGTGCGTTAGTAAATCCATTATGAAACAGCTTGCAATTTGATCAAAACCATATGGTGTTAACCACTATGTGAGAGAAGATACTGGCGTAGATACTGACTGGTATAATACCTCCAATGGACCTGGTGTTTAAACATGACTGTGTCATTTTTTTTCATAGCCTCTAATAAGGCTGATTTACATTGTTGATCCTTTTTTACATGGCAGATAAGAATCCCCCAGTAAAGATCTCATAACTGGACCTTCTGCATTTATTTGTACTTCATTTCACTCAGTTAAATGTAGGTCCAGTTTCATATTACTTCTGCTGTCTTTTTTGTACATACAAAATATTGTGCAAATATTCAGTGTATGTTTCTGCGAGTTTCATTGTAACCATGGTCCAGTACATGGCAATTGGCTCAGACATTTGTTTGATAAAGTCTTTTCTCTCAGTGGTATTTAATTCAATACTTTTACTGACACCTTCGTGATACACATTTCTTAGGATTTTTATTCCCTCCAAGAACACAGTCTCTTCTCTAAGCAGTAATTTGTTGCTGTAGTAGTTTCTCAGAGAGATATGGCTGAAGATTTCTATTAACAGTGTGTACTTTGTGTGGTAGTTCCATGCAGAGACTCACTAACAATAATCAAGGAGAAAGAAAGATTTTACTTAGTTATATATAAGCAAATAAGTGGATTAATAGAAAAGAATTAGAATTGCTAGGTTTCAACTCTCTTTGTAGACAAATGGAAAGGTTTAATGAGGAAGCTTAATGAGGATATGGGGAAGCTGCACCTTATCAGATATTTCATTCTGGCTGATTCATGGTTTCAGGTGGAGCTTGGAGTTAATGTTTATCAGAGGGTGCTAAGGGTTGCTTAGCAGCCTATGTAGCCACATTATAAGTATGGTCTTCTTAAAAAACAAAATTCTTCCAAGTCTGCAGATAATCACGGGATTTATTTCCACACCACAGGTATTTTCTCTGTATATGTCTCTCTCTTTGTATCTCTGTGAATTTTTGTTTCAAAATTTTACACAATAGTTGTTCAACCTTGCATGTTTCACTAATATGCTGTAGGAATGATTCCACAGCTTTATTCCAAACTGCAGAGATACCTGATTTTATTATTTTTTAACCTGCCACTTGCAACCTTGTTTAATGTCTCAGATTCTTACAGTGAAAGAGAAAAGCAGTCATTTCCCTGTTAACTCCTCTTGATTTTGTAATCCACTGTCATAGTCTCTCCCAAAGATGTTTTCCCAGGCTGAAGAGCCCAAGTGGATGTACTTGGCCATCCCTCACACAGAATTTTTTTCAATCCCTTGATAATCTGAGAAGGAAACCCTTTCTTAACACCTTTCTTAATATCCCCCTCTCTCCTTCTCCAATTTTATCCAGTTCTGTGCTGACCATTACTGTGAACTCTTCACTATGGTCCCTTTGTCTTATCTAGATGATCAACATGTATTCTATTCTTTCACAGTAGACAGATCTTTATGAGAAATGAGAACATGTATTGGTACATATAAAAGAAGGCTAACTCTTCTCACATCTTTCAACGTTGTCTCACTATCAAAGGAAAGAGTTAAGATAAATAACACATCTTTTTAGTCCTTTTTTTCTCCCTCTGTCAAGCAAGAGTAAAATTTATTCTTTGAGTTTCTTTTTCTTATTCATTGTAAAGAGAAATTGCCCATGGTTCACACTGGGGTGCAGATAAGTCCAGATAAGGATTCCAACCTCAGAGAAATTAATTCAAAATTAGAATGAATTAGAGATAAACTAACATATGTTATTCTTCCAGTTTGGTTTAAAATGGCAAAAAAAAAAAAAAAAAAAAAAAAAAAAAATCTTGTGATCATTTTGGAGGTATAACTTGTCATTCATGTCTGCTTTTGGCACCAGTAAATGGATTATAAAATCACTCCTGATATAGATTTATAAAGGATATATATTCCAGACTGATGGGGCTTGATTGACTTTCTGAAGGCTCATGAATATGCATTAGACCTAAACACTCTAGAATCCTTGAAGCTAGATGCATATTTTTGTCTACGATATTAAGCAAAAAATTATTAGCTTTAATATGAAAAGGTAGTCAATAAACAGAGATTTGATGGTCACCTTCCAGGAAAAGGATAGTATTTAAACAGGAAGGAAGAAGGTAGAACAATATTAGAGCATAAATGCTAATTTGGGGGAATTTTAGTAGAGAACAGTATGAGATGAACAGGTCTACAATCGTCTTGGTGCATGTTACCAGAAAAATATTAAGTTATGCCCAGGAACCTGAATATTTCCTGCTTTTTTTTTTTTTTTTTTTTTTTTTTTGGGAAACAAAGAAACAACAAAAAAAAAGATACTGGAGAAAACAATATGAAATCAGGAAATTGAAACTGTATCAGAACACATAAACATATAAGTTCACAATATGTATTTATGAACTTTATGTTTTGGTTTTCTTGAAAGGAAATGAGAAAAGATGAAATGAGGATGCCTCTTGAATACGGTGCTCAGTTTTGGACCCCTCACAAGAAAGACATTGACGTGCTAGAACGTGTCCAAAGTAGGGCAATAAAGCTGGTGAAAGGTCTAGAGAAAAAGTCTTACAAGGAGCACCTGAGGGAACTGGTGTTGTTTAGCTTGGAGAAAAGGAGGCTCAAGGGAGAACTTCTCACTTTTGACAATTCCCTTAAAGGAGGTTGGAACCAGATAGGGGTCAGTCTCTCCCTAAGGAATGAGTGATAGGACGAGAGGAAATGGCCTTAAATTGCACCAGGGGAGATTTAGGTTAGATATTAGGAAGAATTTCTTCCCAAAAAGGGTTGTCAAGCCCTGGTACAGGCTGCTCAGGGAAGGGATGGAGTCACAATTCCAGGGGTATTTAAAAACCGTGTACCTGTGGTGTTTAAGGATATGGTTTACTGGTGACCTGTCATTGGGTTAACAGTTGGACTTGATGATCATAAAGGTGTCTTCCAAACAGAAAAATTCTATGATTCTATGATAATAAAAAATTGGTTTCCAGAGTTTCTGTTCTTATGTCATTATAATATTGTGAGAAAATAGCTATTCACCATGGTCTTAGACTGCAGCGATTGTTTCTACAGGACATTGCTGAGGCCAAAGCTCTAGCACATGCCAAGAAAGGCTGTATTTTTGAATAGATTTTGGAAGAATACTCAAGCATTACAAGAATGCAAAAGAAATAAGCATTCCTCAAGCAATCACTCCAAATCTTAGGTCTTGTTATGTAATTAATGTCATATTTACTTTCTGTGGAACTCCATCTTTCTTTCTTTCTTCCCCTTGATGCTGGCCATTACCAATGGGGAATAATTTACTTTCTTACAAATAATTAGACAAATTATTTTTCTATTTGGCAAGCTGGAACATTGGAAAATTGTACCAAAATTATTGCAATGAGTCAAAGCTCAAAACTTCAATTTCAGAGGAATTTCTGACCCTTCCTTTTTTATTGATATTTTGAGTTATAAATAATTTTAAAAACAGTTCTTAAGGAGAAATGTCAAGAAACAAAATAACTTGATTTGATTCTTAGTGCAAATCTTATCTTATTTTGTAATATATTAAAGATACAAAAATTTTAAAGTTCTTACTATTATGTCACCACATGTTTTGCATAATTGGACATGACATACCATATCCACTGCTAATAATTATTACTCTAAATGGTAATTAGTTTTGAAATTCATCTTCTAGTGGATAAATTGGTGATCTAACTGTCCCCTTTTCATCAGTTTTAGTATGCAGTAGTTCCTTATTATGAGCAGTATAAAAAAATACTACAAGAAAATAATGTTTAAACCAAAATAATGAAAACTTTTAAGTTATTTTTGCTATAACTGACTTCTCTAAACTAAAATTTTAGCAAAATTAAGCTGTTAGTGTTGATGAAGCAATAATTTATACATATTAAAATGTTCCATAGTCCAGTTAGTTCAGCTTTAGTTGCCAAGTTACAAATAATATCCCTGAAGAGAAGGATTTAGCCCTGAAGAGAAGGATTTGGGAGTGTTGATAGATGAGAAGCTCAACATGAGCCGGCAGTGCGCTCATGCAGCCC
>JANHGN010009975.1:13386-32782 GCA_024605025.1 Megaceryle maxima | reverse complement strand
AGTTAAATTTTCCAGCCTGGATGCCAAATGCCTGTGGAAGAGGCGCAGCCCTCCCAGGGTTACCAAATATAGACACAAAAAACCCACCCCCCCACCCAGAGCCAATGCTCCCGGTCATGGCCACGGGGCAAGGACCAGCCGCTGGCCCCTATGGAGCTGGAGGGGGGGAAAGCCAGAGTGTGGGGCTGAGCCCAGTATGGTGGGGATGCTCGGGGGACGGCTGGTTGGACACCGATGCTGGGGGTCCGTCCCCACGGCACTTACGCGGTCTGCATGAGCTCGGGGTTGGGCACGCACTGGAGGCGGTGGGAGAGGAGCTGGAAGGCGCTGCTCTGGGGCAGCAGCATCAAGAGGCCGTAGAGAGCCTTGATCAGGTATGGGTTGTTCTTCACATCCAGCAGCTGCAGGCGGAGATCTGGAAGAGGAGAGGAAGAGGATGGTGAGGCGGGTAAAACATGTTTTGCCTCCGGCCTCCATAGCAGGTTTCTCCTAACCCATCTGATGGTCCTGGGGAAGCTCCAGCTGAGCTGAGGGGCATCCGTGTGGCACCAGCAGCTTCTCCTCTCTTATCAACTCATCCATCTTTGTGTCCCACACACACCAGAAGGCCCTCTCCTCTCCACAGCTCCCAGCCAAGGGATCCATGCCCAGGAGTGCTGCTCTGTGGGGACACATCTGTCCCCTACCCCAAGGCTTGGAAATTAAGGTGAGAGGAGTAGGGAACCCTCAAGGAATAACATGCGACCATGGAAAACCACCACAGACATGTGGGTGCCTTGCATGGTGGGAAAGTCCTCTGCGGGATGATGCACAGGGTACCACAGGAAGAAGTGTGACTGAGGGTAAGCCCAATGTCTCCATCGCCCTGCTGCTCTAACCCTCCTCCCCAGAATATTCTCTGGCCCCAGGCCTATAGAGATCACCCCAAAGCCCTTTCCAGGACATTTCACAACACCCTCAATGGTGTCACCTCCAGGGAGGAGCCCAGGGGCAGCCAAACGCCACCACAAGAAATCCCCTACAGCTACAGGTCACGCTGCCACATGCATGTCCCCCCTACCCTGGCTCCCACCACCATGTGGTGGGACCCCTGGCCAGGCCCTGGCTGCGTTACCCAATGTGGGGGGACACCCAGACTGCTGGGTCCAGCCCCTACCAACCCTTCCTCCATTCCTTTGTTTGGTGCCAGGTCTGCTCGCTCCCTTAACCTATATCTGGGGGGCAAGCTGCTCTCCACCACCACCCCTCCCTGTGCTGCCAGTGCGCCCATCCCCATCGGGAGCTCCAGTGCTGGGCAAACCTCCTGGCAAGAAGTCTCATAACTTCTGCTCTATTTACTCGTGCTGCGGCTGCTGCCGCTCGTGATGGAGGAGCAGGGAGGGGACTGCGCCTGGGGTGGGGGAGCCCTGTGTGCCACCCCCTTCCCTATGCTGGGCTTTCCTCCTTACATGTGAATATGGGGCACTCAATGAGCTGCACCAGCTTGTCCACCTCAGTGAGGAAATCCACGGTGACCTCCAGATCCCCGCTAGATGTGGCTGTTAAGGATGTCACCTTGGGAAAGGGTAGCCTGGCAGTGGCAGATGGATCGCCCGGGTGATGCCCTGCATGCAGCGTGGCTCTGCCAAACCCTCCCGGCATCCGCAGCTCCTGCAGGAAGCGAGCGGTCAGGGAACGGGCAGGGTTCGCATACGGGCAGGGCTGGAAGGTCTGTGGAGTCGCCGAAGAATGAGGGAAGGAAAGAGGAGGAGCAGGCAGGGCTGAGAAAAAGGCAGGCTGCCCAAAATGCTGGCAGGCAGGAGAATGGTGCAAGGGAGGACACTCAATTTCACCTGCCTGGCCCCCGATGCCAAGTGCTCTGGTCCCCCCTGGAGAAATGCTGGAGAGCACTGGGAGGGGAACCTGAGCATCTTACTGAGATTCATGTTATTGAAAGCTACACAGGGAGGCTCAGGGTTTGCCAGCACATAGTATCATGGAATTGTTTTGGTTGGAAGAGACCTTTCAGATTACAGACTCCAACCATTAACCCAGCACTACCAGGGCACCACTAGACCATGTCCCTCAGCACCACATCTCCACAGCTTTGAAACTCCTCCAGGGATCATGGGGACTCCACCACTGCCTTGAGCAGCTTGGGCCAGCCCTTGACAACCCTCAAGGGGAAGAAATTGTTCCTCAGGTCCAAACTAAACCTCCCCTGGGGCAACTTGAGGCCATTTCTTGTCCTGTTGCTTGTTCCCTGGGAGAAGAGCCTGAACCCCCCCTGGCTCCATACCCCTGTCAGGGAGTTGTCAAGAGCCAGAAGGTCTCCCCTGAGCCTCCTTTTCTGCAAGCTTAACAACCCCAGGTCCGTCAGCTGTTCCTCACCAGACTTGTGCTCTAGATGCTTCCCCAGCTTCATTGCCCTTCTCTGGACATGCTCCAGCCCCTCAATGTCCTTCCTGGAATGAGGGGCCCAAAACTGAACCCAGGATTTGAGGAGCAGCCTCCCCAGTGCCCAGTCCAGAAAATATAAAGACATGAAAAATGAAGACATGAAAAATAAATACATGAACATAATCATTCTGCTGCAAGCAGATGGTGAGCTCACCAGGAACCACACCATGCTGGACGCTGCCTGCTCCTCATCGCACTAGGAGGCCAAAGCCTTCATCTTCCTGGAAGGAAGAGGATGTTGAGGAGACTCCTCTCCCAGGCAGGGGAAGGTCAGGGCTCAGCCAGTGCACGCTTTCCTCTTTTTAATACCACAAAAAGTAAGGATGACACCAGGGGAAGGGAGCTGGCGTGTGCCCAGCCCTGCCCTCTCACTGCAGGGATACCGCCCTGGTAATGATGGGTTGCAGGCAGGAGGCTGGGCTGGCCCGCAGGGTGTCCTTGGTGGCCACAGAGAGGCCAGGGGCCAGCCTGGCCACTGGCCTCACAGAACACCCCCCTGCAAAGGATACAATTTCTGGATGAGGTCATAGGCATGCTTGTAGTTCTGGGTGAGGAAGCAGAGGGACACAGTTGTCACAGGGTTGTGGCACCAGGATCGGTACAGGCAGCAGAAGAGGTTTCGGCTTTCCTGGAGAAAGAGGGAGCCTTTGGGGCTGGGTCACCAGCAGCAGCAAGGACATGTCACTGAGAGCCCAAGGTCCCTGACACCAACCCACTCCGCTGGCAAGTGCCACCGAGACATGAAGGGATGTTTCCGGACCCACCAAGTTCCACCTGGCACTGGCATGAGCCCATCAGCCTTGGTAGGTGGTGACTAGGCAGGTTTTGGAGTGGCCCTCAGGGCTGCTGTGTCCACCACAGGACATGGGGCTGGAGAATGGTGGCTGTCCCACCCAAGGGGACACCACTGCATCGCTGGCCTTTGGCACGAGAAGTCTTTCTCCTTCTCCCTGCTTTGCTTGGTCATCACCAGTGCGAGTGGCAGCTGCTCAACAAACCCTGTGGGCATGTTCCCAGCAGGGACAGCTGAGGGACTGGGGGCTCTGCTCCTTCTGTCACCTGTGCCCTGGTCCATGTTGGGGCAGAGGGAGGGAGGGAGGGAGGCAGCAGCTGCTTGAGCTGCCTCCCTCCCATAATGTGCCTCCCAGCAAGTGAGCCTGCTCCCACTCCCCATACCAGGGTCTTCAGGTCCTTCAGTTGGTTCCTCAGCTGGAAGAGCTCAGAGGATGTCAGCAGGATGGTGTTCAGGGTGTGGACCATGGTGGAGGCAAACTTGAGGTCCTCCTCTCGAAGCAGTATGTCTGCCATTGAGTGGAAGATGTTTTCTGCATTCAGAAGCAGACAAAGCTGCCTACATATCACAGAGGAGAGAAACCGGGAGAGAAGAATGGTTAATGAGCACAGCCAAGACCCTGACCTGAGCCCACACATCACCACCTTCCTCCAGAGAGTACCAAGGACAATGAAAAAGTTGCCCCTGAGCCTCCTTTTCTCCATGCTCAAGAACCCCAGGTCCCTAAGCTGCTCCTCACCACACTTGTGCTCTAGACCCTTCCCTTGACAACCTTTGTGGGGAAGAAAATGTTCCTCAGGTCCAAACTAAACCTCCTCTGGGGCAACTTGAGGCTGTTTCCTCTTGTCCTGTCACTTGTTCCTTGGGAGAAGAGCCTGACTTCACCTGGCTCCAGCCTCCTGACAGGGAGTTGTTGAGAGCCAGAAGGACTCCCCTGAGCCTCCTTTTCTCCAGGCTCAACAACCCCAGGTCCCTCTGCTGCTCCTCACCAGGACTTGTACTCTAGACCCTTCCCCAGCTTCATTGCCCTTATTTGGACACGCTCCAGCCCCTCAAGGTCCTTCTGGGAGCGAGGGGCCCAAAACTGAACCCAGGATTCAAGGGGTGACCTTCCCAGTGCCCAGCCCAGGGGGATGATCTCTGTCCTGGTCCTGCTGGCCACAAGGATTGCCACACCAGATGTTCATTGAGTAGGGTGGCACCAGATGTTGTGGGGCAATACCAGGCTCTGCATTTGGAGGGTGCAACTCTTCACACCATGGCAAGGCAAAAAAATCAAACAGCTAAGACACATTCCCAGTCTGGCTCCCACAAGAGTTGTTGTTGAGGGGCTTTGGAGCTCCAGCCAGTGAAGCTGAAGGTGACTCTGCTCCACCAGACACCCCATCAGCAGCATTTGTCCCAAAACATGGTGTAACTGGCACTGTAGCCAACACCAATCTCCCTGTCCGGGCCTGGCAGGTCACGGCAGGAATGTTCTGCTTAGTGAACCTTGGGGCATTCTCAAGGATTTCAACCCTTTAGCCCAGAAATGAAAAAAACAGGTTGTTTTTATTTTATTGTTTTTTTCCTCTTTCTTCCGTGTTTGTTTGGATTTGGGGATTTCCTGTTTTTCTTCAGGCTCCTGCCTTCTTGGGCAGTTGGTCTGAGGACACCTGAAATGCTGCCCATTGCTGGCTCAGCTTGCTGGTGCCCACACTGGGGAGACCTGGGGGAGTCCAGCCAGCTCCCCAGCATCCCCCCCTTCTCCTGAAACCAGGATTGTCCCCACATCTCCATCTCAGCACAGAGGCAGGTGCTGGAATTGCCCAGAGCTCCCCTAACTCCTAGCAATCACCATTCTCCACCAGATAATCTCAGCTGGCAATGAAATGCCCCCTGGAGGTATCTCAGAAGTGCTTAGGAGGCCAAATAAGGAGCACCCACGTCAGCAGCTGAGTGGGAAACATTTGGTAGCTGCTTGATTACGCTGGGAGATGGGAGGCTCATCTGAATTTGTCCCCCAAGGTCATGTTTTCACTTCCTGGGGTGAAGAAGAGGAAGGAGATGAGTTTCCAGCCCTCATCTCCACAGAGAAGAACCAGTGGAAGACTTCATGGCTATAGGAAGACACCAAAGACCATACCCTAAAGCCTGATGTTTCAGGGATGCAGGACAGGGATGGTGAATGAAGAAATGAACTTTCCCTCCCAACACATGGAGGAAGAAAGCTTCCATCTTCCTCCCAGTTCTGCCAAGCAGCCCATCCCCTCCTCGCCCTGTCCTGGCTCCTCTCCATCGGCAGCTCCCGCATCCCGCATGGCCGCCGGCGGACAATGAGATGCTCTGTGCGGGGCTTTTACATAACCCAACCCGGCGACCGCCCCGGACCCCGTTAAAATGGAACGGGCCGCGATAAATAAGCTCATTTATCCCAATTATTCTTACGTAACTGGCTGCATTCATGGGGCTGAAAACGCTTCCCCGATTTCTTGCCGCTTGGCCGCGGGGCTGGCAGGAGGAGGGAGAGCAATGGGAAAGTGAAGCGTCGAGGGAGGCACGGGGAAGGCAGAGGCTTTTAGTCCAGCCTGATGGAGCCAAAAGCAAATCAATAGCTCAGCATTGCAGGATCTGGTCACCGCCAGCTGCGGCAAAGCTTTGAGCTCAGCCTGGGCAGGTCCAAACCCAGCCCAGCAGTGAGCTGGCTCCATCCTACTCTTTCCCAGTTAGAGTGGATAACAGGCTGGCCCATGCTTGCCGAGCTTCCTCCAGCAGCTGTGCTGGGCACTTGGAGAGTGAAGCAGGATGATTTACTGTGCCCAAAGAGGGGATGAGTTCTCAAGGGACAAACACTGGGATAGTTGATAGGACAGCAGGAAACGGCCTCAAGCTGTGCCAGGGGAAGTTTAGGTTGGACCTGAGGAACAATTTCTTCCCCACAAGGATTGTCAAGGGCTGGCCCAGGCTGCCAGTGGTGGATTCCCCATCATCCTTGGAGAGGTTTCAAAGGTGTGGAGTTGTGGTGCTGAGGGACGTGGTTTAGCAGTGCCCTGGCAGTGCTGGGTTAATGGTTGGACTTGATCTGAAAGGTCTCTTCCAACCAAAATGATTCTACAGTAGTTTTACCCCCCGTTGCACAGTGCCCAGTACAGCTGGGGCCCAGCTCTTCTGTTCGTGGCTGGTGGGGAGACACCTTCCAGGCACAAACCAGCTCAACCAACATTAGCCAAAACAAAACTGGTGCTGGTGATAGCTGAAGGCAATTCATTGCCCTCTGGAGTTGCCCTTGGCTGCCCATAGCCAGGAGGCTGGTCAGGTTCCCCCTCCACAGCTCCCGTGTGGAGGAGGGCTCTGGCTTTCCCTAACTAGCAGCTCTGACACTGGGCCGGCTCAGGCCGTGCTGCTAGTGAGCGGGGGGCTGACTGCCAGCCACTTTCTCATTTCAGCCTGGTTTTGATTAGTGGGGAAGGGTCAGGTTTGTTCCTACTCTTTTCAGTGGCACTGGGAAACTGGAAACTGTCAGGGTGTTAAAGGAGCCACTGGGCAGAGTCTGTCCCCCCTGCTCCAAAGCTGTGTTACCTCCCTGGGATGCTGCTCCACTTGGGTACCATCCCCTACGGCTGCCCCCAGGGAGGTGCTCTCTGGGAACCACCAGCAGAACGAGATCGCTGGTGCTCAGCAGCTTGTCCCAATGCATCCAGAGAACCCAAACTTTCCCTCTGAAGCCCCAAAACGGTCCCCAAAAGAAGGGACAACTGGCTGGCCACGCAGCTGCTGGCCTCTGACAGCAGCCAGCAGCTGAGCCCAACCACCAGTGCCGGGTGGGAGGGACGGAGTCTCCTGGAGCCGATCCCCTGGGAGGCTTCAATGGCACGAGGGGAACGCGAGCCTGGCTGGGAGGAGGCTGGGATGGGGCTGTGCAGGGGACAGGTGGCTTCAAACTAACTGGGCAGCAGCCGAGATGCCAGAGAAGTGACTGCAGAGGGGGAAACAAGTGGGAGCTGTACCCCAGATATATAGACCTCAGACACAGACAACCCATAAATATACATATATATACACCTATACAATCGCTTAGGGACACGGTTTAGTGGTGCCCTGGCAGTGCTGTGCTAATGGTTGGACTCGATGAGCTTGAAGGTCTCTTCCAACAAATGACTCCATGATTCTATAAATACAAACATTTATATATAAAAGATATATATACACCCCAGGCATATAGACCCTAGAAATATATACACATCCATAGATTTATATATCATATGCATACACTCCAGATATATACACCCCATAAATACAAATACACCCCATATATACATATCGATCTCCCAGATATGTACACCCCATAGATATGAATAAACCCCATAAATACATACATACAATGAGAGCCCAGCTGTAAGACTTGAACCCCCAGTTACTAACTGGGCCAGCTGTGGCTCACCTGTCCATCCACCTGCCTGTGCTTTGATGTGCCAATGGCAGGAGCTAGCTAATCCACCCCCTCCAAAGCATCACCCCAGTGAGATGCCTCTCCCTGCATCCCCATGGGCACCATGTGTGTTCCCTTGCCCGTCCCCTTGCCCAGTGGGGACCCAGTGAGTGCCCAAGGACCTCCCAGTGTGAGAGAGAAGGGGAAGAAGCAGCATCCCCAGGGAGGCAGCTGGCGCATAGCATCGTGGCCCCACATCCCCAAGCCTCATGGCACCCACCAGCAAGAATGAAGCACCCTGTTTAGGCCATTAAAATTTAACTCCTTAAATTCAAAGGGTTATCTGAGCCTTTCCACCAGAGCTGAGGAACGCGGCTGCGGGCAGATGGGAGGTGGTGCGGCAATGGAGGACACTCCCCAAAACCCATTGCCTTGGTGGGGCTCCCAAAGGACCCAACAGGTCCCCCCCAGCCCCTGCCATAGGGACAGGACCCTGCCCTGTACCTTCCCAGCCTGAAGGACCCCCTAGCAGGATGATGCTGGCCAAGGGAAGAGCCACGGAGGTCAGCACAAGCTTTTCAGCCCTGAGCTGCACCCCATTAAGCACTGCAGCCCCCCCTCGACATGGCAGCCACTGAGCTGCCAGTGCAGTGACGTCCACCCCAACAAATTCCCACCAGCAGGGCAGGGTGGGGGGTGGCCGCAAATGGGGACAAGACGAAAGCCCCCCTGGCAGGCGGGGAGCTGCTGCAGGGCCGTGTGCCTGGGAGATGTCAGAGCAATGGGGCGGCTTCAGAGCCACATCTCCAATTAAGGGCAAGCCCCGGCATCCTTCCCAGTGCTCTCGCTTGGACAGCCCAATGCCTGGAAACACAGCTAATCTAAACATCATCATTTCAGGAGCTGTCAGAGCTCCCATCCCACCCTCTCTCCCCTTTAACCATTTCAGCCCCATCCTCTGCCCCAAACAGGGCGCTGGGAGGTCAGGGCAGCCCGATGCTTGCTCAATGGGAGCAAAACATCTGTTTTTACATAAAATGAAAACCAAAAAAGATTAAATCCAGCCCCACTGCAGATGGAGATGCCATCCTCTCTGCTGGGAACTGCAGGGATCCCTGGGGGACGGTGCTGCTGGCCCCCTCCCTTTTCTCGGCCACGCCAAGCACCGTCCCGCTGCGTTCAATTAAGCAGGTGCTTCTTCATTAAGCACCAGAGATTTGCTTTATTAGCTCTGGGCAGACATGGGGCCCCAGCAGGGAGAGGATCGTGTCTTGTTCCACTTCCAGCAACTGGGACAGAGCCGGAGCTGAGGAAGAAGCTGGCCAAGATTGAGAGGAGAGATGCTCTGAGGGGCTCTGCCCCATTTTTTGGCTTGCTGGGCCAGACCATTGTCCCTCCCATGACTGGGAGAGGGGCAGAGCCCCTCCATCCTTCCTCCCCACCCTCCTCTTCCTCCGCTCCCTTCCTCCCTGCTCTGGACTCCCTGTGAGATGCCCTGGCTCGGTCTGGGGGACCTTCAGCCCCCCCAGTGCCTGTCCCTATCCTCCTGCTGGGAAAAGCAGCATCCCTGGCCCAGCCCAGCAGCTGAGATCCGTTAGGAATTTGCAGAGGAAGCACAGATAAAATTAGGACGGGAAGGGGAGAGGGAGGAGAGCGGGGAAGCCAAGAGGATGCCGTTCCCCTGTCCTTCCCCACTATAGTGGCAAAGGGAATCCCAGTGCTCCCTTTTTCTCCTGTCCTTTGCTGAATCCAGCCTCTGGAGCAACTCCTCCAGGCTCAGGAAACCATGGCAACCCCGGCAGCTCCGCTTTCAAAAGTCACAGCGTTTCATGTAAGGGCTTGTGAAGGGTTTCAGGAGTTTAGGAGCAGCAGGGCAGCAGAAGGCAGGGCTGGGGAGAAGGACCCTCTGCCTGCTCTGCCTCTCTCCCAGACACCCGTTCCCATCAAAAAGCCTCCACTGGCACATTTCCCTAATGAGCTTGGATCCTCGTCAAGAGGCAGAGGACTCCCTGAGGTCTTTCTCCCGAGGATGGGCTTGCACGCACCAAGATGAGGACAGGTACATGGTGGAGCACCAGCATCTGCTGGATATGGAAAGCTGTGAAGTAGAACCTGGCCAAGGAAAGCCCTGGAGAGCACAGACAAGTCCTGGGGAAGGGCAGCTCCGGAGCTGGGAGCTCAGCAAAAGCAGGACTCTCAGCTCTTTCTTCATGCTGCTTTTGGGCTCTTCTTGATGTCCCAATATTCAGTTCTGCTCCTTCAGGATGTCAGGTCAGCCAGGAATGGGAGCATCAGGTCAAATGGAGCCCATTGGCAGGAAGGGCAAGGCCATTTGGGGAAGACCTAGTTTAACACATGACAAAGCTTGAACTTTCTTTTCAGTCTCACCAGCCCCAGTTTCTCATGATGGTTATGAAATTCCCCTGGGGAAACTTGGTGAAAGCTGTGGACCAGAGATACGCAGACCCTAGGAGACGTGTGGATCTTGGGAAGCAGGAGACAAGCCCCATGCTGCTTCTGCTTGAAAAGGGAAAGGTGTGGAGTGTTTCACTGCAAACAAGAAAACCCTCCCACGGGGAGTCTGCTCAGCAAGAAGCTGTCAGCGTGACAACTGCCGAAGGAGCCGTGGTGCCAGCTCGGTTCTGGGCTGGGGCTGTCTCAGCTGTAAGGTGCTCCCCAGGGATCCTCTGAGCAAGGAGGGAGATCCTCGAGAGGAGCACAGCACAAATGGACTTTAGGATTTCAGATCAGCTTCAGCTGGTGAAACAGCATCTAGTCCTGCAGAGCTTCAGCTCTCAGCTGCTGCTCCTCATGATGCTCCTCTCAGATACTGGACCATTAAGATGTCCTTATCCCAGCTGGTAGGATGTCTTCCCCACTGCCCTCCCCCTACCAAAGCTGGGCATGTCTGCCTTGACTTATGATGAACCCAGACTTCTCCCCACCTTGCACACTGGCTGCCTGGAGAAAAGCACCCTTCAAAGAGGTCACCTTCAGTTTATAGAGCAGATGTCCAACAGCTCCAGGCACTTCTACGATCAGTGAAATATCCACAGCTCTGTACTGAACAGGATGCAGAAAAACAACTGTACCAAGGAGAAGTTTCTTCAGATTTCTTCAGTTTCTTCCTCTGATCATCTTTAGCACATTAGATGATCAAGCACTAACATCCTTTAGGATGGGCCAGAAGCTAAAAGAAAACTAAATTTGGAAAAGTAATGGTTCACTCAGCCCAAGGCATTGCCCAACTCTTACATGTAACAGAGATGAATGTGACACCTCCTCCAAGGAGAAGCCCACATCCAGTACCAGCCTCCACCTGCCCAAGTCAGTGTGTCCCAGGAGTTTCCTTGAGGAAACCTTATGGTGAGCCATGGATAAAGTGGTTCTGCCCTCAAACGTGCCATCACTGATGACCTGCAAAGCTTACACAAGATGCTGTAGGAACACCTGAGCATCTACAGGAGGTTCAGCTAGAAAACAGGCAGCTCTCACTCTGAAACCCTCAGGAAAACCAAAAATAACCCCCTCAAGGCATTGCTTCTCCAACTCTTAAACCTGCTGATGGCTGGATGGCAAAATTGATGACAAATGCAAGCCTCATGCTGGGCTTCAAGCCCTGGGCAGGAGGCACAGGCCACAGTGTGAGCCTGGCAGGGCTGAAACCCTGGCTCCTCCACCACCTCCCAGCTGAGGGGAACAACTCACATCCAACCGAGCCTTCCTTCCAGAGCCTGACCCCAGAGCGGGACTTCCTGAGGGCAGCGGCGCTTTCAGGCGAGAATCCTCTCTTTTGAAGGGGAGGAAGGGTAGGGGCTGTCTGGGGAGGGGGGGGGGCGATGCATAAAGCAGCAGCAGATCCTTCCTTTGAGATGTTTGCTTCCCTTTCAGGCTGACAGCTGTGGCCTAATTTTCAAGAAAACTGACAAGTGCCTTATTTCTCCCCCTATAATTTCTCTTCACTGCAAATAAAATAGGTTAAAGGAGCGGGTGCAAAGCTGTGACAAGAGCCGGGAGAGGCTGGTCTGGTTTGGGATGTGCAGAGTTTGCAGGGAGATGGGATCCATGGTCCCTGCACTCACACTTCACCTTCTCTCCCCTGAGCTTTGCTTGAAGATGAGGAAATGGTGGGTGAGGAGCTGGAGCTGAGCCAGCACCGTGCGCTCGCAGCCCAGCAGCCAACGGCACCCTGGGCTGCACCCCCAGCAGCATGGGCAGCAGGGGAGGGGGGATCCTGCCTCTCTGCTCTGGGGACACCCCCTTGCAGTTGATGCCCCATCCCTGGCACCATTGCAGGTGAGGTTGGCTGGGCATCTGAGTAACCTGCTCTAGTTGCAGATGTCCCTGCTCCTTGCATGGGGGTTGAACTAGATGTACTGTAAAGGTCCCTTCCAACGCAAACCATCCTGCGATTCTTAGGGTGCTGGCATGGCAAGGAGCATCCAGCTGCTCTCCTCTTGCACATCTATGACCTCTGGAGGGTTTGGGGGAGTGGTGCTCCTCAGGCTGTATCCCCACATTGGGATCCCTCCAGGGATGCCAGCTCTGAAGGCCAGGGGCGTGTCAGGATGCTGAAGGGCAGCGAGAAGTGGCAGGCATGGAGGAGAGCCCAGCAGTAAAGCCAAAACAACATCTGGGGCATCTAAACCACAGCAGAAGTGGGGTACTTTTTTAGGTGATCCTCTTCAGCTCAGAGTTGAGCTCACCAAGTTACTTGCAGGCACCTCCTTCCCTGAGCTCCAGGATGTCCCCACTCTTCCTGCTCCTCCTGTCCCTTCTCCCCGAGCCACGCACGGATTAGCGCTGCCTCGCGTGCGGCTGGACCTGGATTTGAGCTGATCAAGCAAAATACAGCCAGTTTACTCAGGCAAAGAGAGACAAAAGTCAGCAGCAGGTCTGAGTCCAGATGTTGGCAGCTTCACCTCCCACCCCCGGGCATTCTCATCCCCATGCTGATCCGATGAGTCCCTGCCTGCTGCCATCTCCTTCCAGTCCCTTTTTTCTTTCCTTCTGGAAAGCTCCACCCCCAAACACAGGTGTATTCCTGCTGTTATCCACACCCAAGCTTGTCCTTCTGCTGTCAGAAGTCTGGGGATGCCCAGTGGGACCATCTCCCCCCAGATTTGCCTTCCCTACAGGCCAGAAATGCAACTTGTACCTCCAGGTGGGATGCAAAGGCTCATCCATCTCCATGACAATAACCTGCTTCTTAGCCATGCTTTTAGAAGAAAAGCATTTGTATTTCATAGAATCATAAAATAGTCTGGATGAGAAGGGACCTTTCAAGGCCACCTACTGCAACCCCCCTGCAGGGAGCAGGGACATCTGCAGCTACAGCAGGTTGCTCAGAGCCCTGGCCAACCTCACCTGCAGGCCCAAAAGGCCCTGCTCCAAAGTCTGTCCCCATCTTTCTGACAGGCCCACTGAAGTCCTGAAAGGCCACCAGAAGGTCTCCCTGGAGCCTTCTCCAGGCTAAACAACTCAAACTCTCCCAGCCTGGCCTCCCAGCAGAGGGGTTCCAGCCCTCCCAGCATTGCTGGGGCTCCTGTGGCCCTGCTCCCACAGGTCTGTGCCCCTCTTGTGCCAAGAGCAGCCAATGCTACAAGGGGACCTGCTCCAGGTGCAGTTGAGCACCACCAGCAGCTCCCACACAAAAGGAAAGGAGCTCCAAAGACAAGGAACTCCAAGCAGGGTGGCTTTTGCACAGCTCCACACTTTCAGTGGGGAGTTGAAGACATCTCATCCCAGAACATCCTACCCTGGAATATCCTATCCTAGGAGCAAAGTGTCTGGCTGGACCTGTCAGCGGGAGCTACAGAGCCTGCAGTGGGGCTCACCTCTTCTCCGGGCAGCATCCAGCTTCCAGCACCCACCTTTGATGGAAACCTTCCCCTTCCACTGGGGGAAGCACTGGAACATCTTCACCCACCTGCTGCTTGTGTGTCTGCCACTGGGAGGGAGGCCTGTGCACCCATTGCTGGAAGAGAGCGATGGGCTGTGAGATGCTCAAAAGCAGCCAGGAATGGAGAAAAAAAAAAAAAATCCCTTGAGGATAGCAGCTGGAGGCAAAACACTCAGCCCTGCCTGGAAGTTCTTAACCTGAATGTGCCTTGTGCCTTGGATATAATCCTGAGCAGGATCCCCTGGAAGAGGTGGGTGGAAAACACCATTATTCAGCATCTCCCAGACTCTGTCCCGGCTTCTCCCATGGAGATGAGTAAACTGAGCTGTCACACTTAGAGAGCAAGAGAAGGAAGCATCACCAGAACCCCCAAACTCTAGCTGATAGGATCAGATGGGTTAATTTAGCAGCTAAGGGACAAACCAACCCCTCACTTTCATCCTCCCCCCGGGGTCTTCACCCCATCAACTAGGGAAGGAAAATTTGGGCAACATCTTCGGAAGCTGCTCATGCTAAAGCCCCACTCCAATGAATGGGATTGATTTGGGCAAACCACCTTTTCCCAAGGCCTCCCTTCCCCACCCTGCCTTTCCAGAGTGCAGCTGCTGGAATACCAGTGCACGTGTTGGGAGGGAGCAAATATCCCTCCCAGGGGACCTGCTCTTTGAAGGAACTTAGCCATTTGGGGAGGATTTTCCTTCTCTATGCACATTTCCCCTTCCTCTCCTCCACCCTATTGCTGACCCGTGTCAGTCCCAGTCTGCTCCAGCGCTACTGCTCACATATGGGTGATGGGTTTTTCTCCAGAACAACCCATCAAATCCTTCTAGACAGCTCTGAATACAGTCAGTCCTGGAGCAGCTCCGGTGGGTAGGACAGTGAGCTCATCCCCAGGAGCTCATCCCTCCCAGCTCCTCCAGCTCCAAGGCGTCATCTCCTGTCCTTCCCTGGGGGCTTCAGCTCCCACAACCCCAACAGGGATAATCCTTCAGCAGAGCAACCAGGCTCCTCCATCACGAAGGTCACAATACCCCCCCTTACCACCAACACCAGACGCCCAGCAGCTCTGTACAGGATACTCAGCTCCCACTATGGTGCAGCCCTAGGTCCAACCTCCAGTCTGGGGGAAACTGCGTTTTTCCCTCTCTGGCTCCTGCTCCATGGGGCTGTGGAGGGCATTTCAGAGCCCAGCGTGATGCCCCATAGCCTTGGTGAATTAAAAACTCCTTGACCATGTGCTCCCTTGGGCTTGTGGAGCCTGTTGCATGATGTACAATAGGGAATTTGAGAGCTGGGGGGGGGTTGGAGGTACAGGGGTGTTGCTGCCTTCCACCCCAAATTCACATCAAAGCCCAAGAGAAGCCCATGTCCAGCTGGGGCAGCAGGAGATGTGGAAAAGCAGAGCCTGGATGTCTCCATGCCACTAAAACACCACTGGATCTCCAGCCACAGGGTTTGCCATGGCTGGGGGGAGGGAGAGCTGGGAAGAGGAGATTTCAGGGAGCATGCGGATGTTGAAGGGAGAAATGAGCTGGAGACGAGCGAGAAGCAGCCCACAAACCTCAGTGCAGAACCGGGGACGCTCCATCACCCCGCGGCCGGCCGGGGGGTGAGCCCCGCTTTCTGCTTTGCAAACAGGAGGAACAAAGCAAAACAAAAAAGTCATAAATAAGCAGCTTTCTCCAGTTCCTCCTTTCTGCGAGGGGGGGGCTGGAGAGTGCGCAGCTCCTGAAAGCAGAAGGGCAGGCGGCCAGCGAGCGTCCTGGCAGCCACAGCAGTGGATTTTCGCAGGCTCGCTGCCTCCTGACACAGAAGCTTCCCTTGTGGCGCTCACAGCTGTTTGGATTTTACCCGAGTTCATATCACAGTTTATCAAAGGAGCTGCATTTTAGGTTTTGTCGTTTTTGGTTTGTGTGGTTTTTTTTTTCCCCCCCTTTTTTCTTTTTTTTTTTTTCCTTACACTTTGCTGGGTACAAGCTGAACGGTTCCTGCACGAACAAACGCAGGTTTTGTTCTGCAATGCAGTGGCCCTGAGGGTGGAAGAGAGGATGAGGCGACACGTGTGCTGCCCCCCCCCAGGCCCAGCCCCGATTGATTCACTTGCTGGTGGGGCAGAGGGAATTTCAGGGCATGGATTTGGCAGCGGGAGCTGGAGAGGGCCCAATGGCATCAGCACACCCAAAGGATCAAGGTGGAGATCCCACATCTCAGCCCTGGGAGCCTCCAGCCCATGATCATGGAATCATTACAATTGGAAAAGACCTTTAAGATCATCCAGTCCAATCATTAACCATTATGGAGAAGTTTGGCCAAGCAAACCGTCTGTCCAGGGGAGCTCAAGAGCATCCAGGCTTGGAAGAAGAGGTGGATTTTGGTCGTTCCCAGCTCTTGAGGTGGGACAGGATGGGAGACAAGGTTAAGGAGGGGATGTGGAGGGCCAGGATGGGGCAGGAGGACAGCGACACCCTGGGGCTTTGGCAACCCCTTACCACCACCAAGCAGACACCCACCAGTGTCTGTATGGGATCCTCCTCAGCGTATCCCTCACTAGCTAAGCCTGCTCCCCCCACAGAGCCCTTCCTTTCCCCCCTGCCGAGAGGGAGAGCACAGCCCTGGGAATGCCATGGGAATGCAGACTGAGCAAAAAGTGATGTGCTTCTCAACCACCTGCCTGACAAGAGCATTAGATGTCTGTGCTCTGCAGGACTCGCTGGCCCTCTGCTCATCCTGCTTCTCCGATTCCCCAGCCCTAGCAGTAGGTTCAAACCCCCTTTGCTTCTTTTTCCCTATTCTGGGGGGGAGAAAGGGATGTCACATGGTAGCCCCAGCCTCTCTCAGAAGCAGAAAAATCCCCTTCTGCCCAAAAAGAAGGGACCGGCCACCCCAGCCCCACGCCAAGGGCATCAACTGTGAAACCCTTCATGCACAAAATGTGACCTGCTCACGTCTGTCCCCTCTTCAGGGGGACTTTGACCCTGGCAGGGCTTTGAGACCTCAAGAAATAGGCTGGATTTCCAGACAGGTGGACTTTTCTCATCTGCAGGAACCATAAAGCCACAGCCCCGTCACGAGACATGGGATTTTCCATCTCCTCGGCTAATACCATAAATTGGCCAAATGACCTTCTCTGCTTCAGCCTCTATCTTCCAGGGCAGGTGGAGAACCAGCATGCCTTCCTGGCCACCCCCCATGGGGTCCAAGCATCTCCCCAAAAAGCCAAAGACTATCCCCAGTCAATTGGCCAAGTCCATCACACAGGAGATGGCTGAAAAGTCACCCTAGGGGCCTTTTCCACACATCTTAACCTCCAAAAATGCCTCATGAGGAGGTGCTGGGCAGCACCAAGTTTATTTAACAGCTCTATAAAACAAGCTGAGACAACCCCACATGCAGGACCCCATCCAGGGAGCAAAGTGCTGACCCAGGCGCTCTCCTGCGCCCCAGGGTGCTGCTGCTCAGCAAGAAGAGTGCCTCTCTGGGCTTAAAAAGCTAAGCCCTGTGCTTCAAAGCATCCACACACAATGTGCGCGGGGACATCTCCGGCCACTCGAGCACATCAAGAATCCCGGAGGGTTTGTCTGCAAGGTCCATCAGCCACGAATGCCTGAGCAACCACCTCGGAGAGCAGCCAAAAGTCAGCTGTGTTGCCGCTAGGCTCAGCTTAGCGAGCTAAGCTGGCTCCCTGCAGCTCAGACAGACCCCAGGGATGGCGCTGGGGCCTAGGGGGGGAAGAGAGGGGAGAAGCTGGCTCCTTCCAAGGGCAGCAAGCTGCTAGGGCAGCCAGCCCCATCCTCAAACCCTGCTCTGAGCAGCATTGCCGATGGCCACGGGGTAGGGCTCAGCTTTTGATTGAATGGCCCCCCCCACCCCTCAGTGCCAGTACCAACCAACCAGCATTAAACCCAGGCTGTACATCTCAGCACGGGCTGAAAACGCTCACTGCTGCTCTGCTGGCTGCCTTCTGAGAGGCTGAGCAGCTTTCCCTCTGCACAGTCCTTGCCCGGAGGATGGCCATGCTGCTCCAAGGAGCCATGTGATGTTTTGGAAGCTCTTCTGCATTTTTCTGCTGCTCCAAGTCATCATTGGGAGGCCAGCAGAGGAATTTGAATAGTTGTTTCTTGCTTAAGGGCTTGGTTGAGGCCAGGATGGCCAAGTGCCAGCTAGGGCAGGTCACTCCCAATTAGCGAGGAGAGTGGAAGGTCTTGGGTCTGTTCATCAAGGTGAGGGGTAACACTGAGCTATGGCTGATGCTCCTGCTTCTGACAGCTCTTTGGGAGCCATCTTTGAGCACAAACATGCTTGGCTTGAGCAGTGAAGGCAATGCTTTGAACCCTAACTTTCCAAGGTGAAATAACTTTACTGGCTTCGAGCCTAAAATACGTCACAAGTGACAGTGAGAGAGCCTGACCCCCAAAGGAAACCGCTGTCTGCTGCCATGCAGGAAACTCATGCCAGGCCAAAAAGAAATCCTTAGAAGAGACTATGGGAGTTGGTGTGCCACCCCTCAAGGGAAGAGAGGTGGAAAGCATGAGACCCTGGGTGATTGGTACCACTGGAGCCTGCTTGGCACAGCCCTTTCCCAGGCATCCATCTGGCATCTAGGCAGCTTTGAAGAGCCTTATAGAGCCTTTTTCTGGACTCTGCCCTTGCCTTCCCCTCCTGCTGGAGCTCATCCTGGTGCAAGAGCTCTGTTGTAGCCAGAGGCTCTCCCTCTGTGAGGTGCACTTGGGTGGTGGCACCCACAAGGCACCACACTGTAGTTTTACCCGGTGATGCTGTGCTGGATCCTACTGGGGAAAGCAGCAGACCAAGAAGGGCATCTCTTGGATGCACCAGCAACACTGGCAGAGGGACTATGTGCTCGTGCTGGGTTATGCCCTAGCCCAGTGGTCCCAGGGAAGTGAGAAATGATCTGGGTTCTTCCTGATGAACAACAGAAGCTTTTGAAGATGTTTGCCTGTTATTTCAAAGGCAGTTTGTGTTTCCATTTAGCTCCACCCTGTTTTCTCTGGCAAACCATCTCAAGACACCCAGCTTGAAACCAGGGTCTCTGACATGGAGACCCATCACAGCCCCCATCTCTGCCTGAGCCAGGCTGGGAGGGCAAGCTTTGCTTGGGAGGACAGCAGGTGCTTCTACAACCCATCTCCCAACATCAGGCAGGCACCACAGCAGATCTGCACATCTTGGGGACCTCCAGTCCCTACACAGAGAGAGTCCCAACTCCACGGGCTCCTGCAGAGATCACTGCTCAAACCACATTCCTCAAGCACATGATGTATCTGCCTCCAGGACACCAAGGACATCTCAGGAGAGAGACCAAAGTTCTTCCAGAGTCAGCAAACAGACATGAACAAACTTGAGTTGGGTTAGAAATTACCTTTAACTCTAGAACCTCTACCTGACCTCATGGACCTTTGAACTTGCCTACTGCCAACGTGATGAGGAAAATTGCTGTGCTGTCCCACAGTTCCTTTTCCCCTGAGCACTCATTCTTCAGCTCGAAATCACTGACTGGTCTATCTTCAGCTCTGCAGAGAAGGACTTGGGAATGCTGGTGGACAACAAGTTCACCATGACAAGTCATGTGCCCTCGTGGTCAAGAAGGCAAAAGTCTCCTGGGGTGCATTCAGAAGAGCGTGGCCAGCAAGGCTGAGGGACCCCCCATTACTCTGCCCTAGGGAGACCACCTCTGGAGTACTGTGTCCAGTGCTGGGCTCCCCAGTTCAAGAGAGACAAGGAGCTACTGGAGAGAGTCCAGCAGAAGCTGCAAAAGCTGCTGAGGGGACTGGAGCATCTCTGTGCCCAGGAAAGGCTGAGAGCCCTGGGGCTGTTCAGCTGGAGAAGAGCAGCC
>JANHGN010009974.1:0-39739 GCA_024605025.1 Megaceryle maxima | reverse complement strand
AGGCTAAACAGCCCCAGGGCTCTCAGCCTTTCCTCATAAGAGAGATGTTCCAGTCCCTTCATCATCTTTGTAGCTTTCTGTTCGACTCTCTCCAGTATTTCTGTCCCTCTTGAATAGGGGAGACCAGAAATGAACACAATACTCCAGATATGCTCTCACTAGTGAAGAGTAGAGGGGGAGGAGAACCTCCCTTGACCTGCTGGCCACACATTTCTTTATGCACCCCAGAACCCCAGTATGTTTCTGGTTGTGAGCTCAGCATCTTAACTAGCTTTAAAAGAGGACAAAGGGTGGATCCTAGACCTGTTTTTTCAAGCTGAGTACTGTGATACATATAATGTGACATCAGTCTTCATCACTATTAGACTTAATGCCAGTCACACAACCAAGCTTATTGGGGAACACAGTTCTTCAAACAGCCAAAGCTTAAAGGCCAAGTTATAGTCATCATTTCCACATACGCAGAACAAGAGAGAGTTCTAACCAGAGAAAGAGTTTATGCACCATTTGAGATTCTCCTAAAAGAGCACTGGGAAAAGCTCCAGGGAAGCCAATGAAATTACACACGGGATTAATCTGTTTGACAAGCATCATCTTTGTGAGGTTTAACACAGCAAACAGAAAGATACCCTCAGCAAAGGTAAAAATCTATTTCCAAACAGAACTGTAGTAAGGGAAATATCAGTCCCTCAAAAAAAAAAAAAAAAGAAATTTCAAAACCTGCAGGTTTTTTATAGTTTAGCCTTCTGATGTCAGCATATTTACGTTCACATTTTCAAGCTCTTCTTTACAGCTACTATGGCTAGAAGCTTTCTTTAACTCCCAGGCTGCATATAAAGCGAGTGGATTTTACAGATGAGAACCTGGAGGTGCCTGCCTAATCCCCACAGTTGGGTTCACTTCCACTGAAAACTGAAGCAGAGCAGGGAAAGAGTGCACGATAAGGTGGAGCTAGGACAGGCACAGGGCTTCTGCACAGGTTCTGTTAAGAACTACTGCTTCTGATAGCAAATCAATTCTAATCTCAAACTTGAAGCTGATAATTTAAGGAATAAGATTAGACTCTGATTTAAGATATGAACTGGCAACAGTCAAAAGTATTATTTTCATACACCATGTTCAGGAAGTATTGATTGTGCTGCACATCTGTAATGTGGAGCCACGGTCTAGGAAAGTTGCAGCCTTCCACAAAATTTGGGTAATTCCAAATCTACCACCTATTATAAACAACAGAATTTGACCAGCTGACTCAGTAGCACTAACAGAAGGGCAAAACAAGGGTGAACAACAAGAGAACTAATAGATCATTTGGCTTTATCACTTGAAGTCCCACATTCTGTTCCACACTCAGGCAAAACTCCATCCAACTCCGTGAAGAATGTAAGAGCTGGACTACGTTTGTCAATGTTAGGAGATATACTGAAGCTGGCTAAAGAATTCACAGCTCTATGTCAAAACTTTTACTGAAGTTATCTTACTGTCAGTTACTGTAGTATGCAATGAAAAATGAGCTGTTAAAAACAAAAAAGCACCTCTCACTCTTTCCTTAGAGAACAGTTATATGTTTTTATTCTTCATTTGGTAACCTGTATCTGTTGCCTTTCAAGTTTTGAGCATCGTTAAGAAAGCCATGAAAATTTTACTTAATCAAAAATTCAGTAACTGAAGTGTTGCTTGTATGTGTCCAGCTTCTGCAAAACTTCACTACAATGGCCAATTAAAACGTTACTGGTTCTGCTCACTTCATCTTTGAAATGGACTTGACAATTATATTTGTAAATACTAGCCAGCCTCCTGAATCACCAGCACTGTGAAATCTCACTTCCTAATACAGGCTGATACTCAGTGCTGATACTTCTTTCTGCTTTCAAGGATAAATCAACTTTTAATGAAAATATGGAAACTATTTTTCCAAAAAAAGAAATCTACCTATTTATTACTGTCCCTCTTGAAATATTCTAAAACTCCTGTTTCTTGTCCTAAGGATATGAACAAGGTATCTGGCATCACTAAAATTTAGCGAAAGGTTGCACAGTTCACCATTACTGATCAGAATAATTTGCAAATGTCAAAAAGAAGCTTCATGAAATAATCCTTTTCTGAATTCAACATAACTGCAAGGATAAAAATACAAGATAAATGAAGAAACACAAGAAAAGAAAATGTTTTCCTTAATTTTGTTGTAAATATTCTTCCTAAAATTACTGCTTATCTCCCAGGCTTCCCTTATGTGACACTGTATCACTGCAGCATGTGTTGCAGCTCTGGTCTAGCTTGGAGCAGCAACAGCACCACATATCACATGATTGTGGCTCAAGACCACAGTATTTGCTTTTACTGTAGTGAGTAAAGGCAGCTTGACTACCTGCCTCTTCATTTGCACTTAGATTGCTGCTCTCATCTTACTCCATAGAAGAAAAATATATTGACTGAATATTTTTCAGATAGATCTTTCAAAATATATATGCTACCAAGCATAAAATTTAGAGAAGGTCCGTATATGAATGGCGTGTTAAGTTTTAAATGCAGGGCAGTGAAGTTTGTGTCAGTCTACTTTCTGTGGTCATTTAGTCCCATGTCTGACTAGTCTGACAAAATCTGACATCTGAAGAGTTTTACCTGTAGAGAGCTGCACTGTGTCAAGCAAATTTAGTTGATGATGATGGCTTTTATTTCAGGGTTTTAGTTAGCTGTTTAGACGTACCTTGGAAGATGTTGACTATCAGGGTCAAAGAAGTGATTTAATTCAAAATTCAGTAGTAATTTTAGCAGAGAAAGACTTGAGTGTGTCACTGATGATCTGTGAGGCAGAAGACATTTCTCAGTAACATTTTGTGCTGGATGGTGCCTAAGTATGGAAGACTTCATTTCCAAATAGTTGGCACTGTTGTAACACAATTGAGAAATTATAAAGGTGCCAGATTAAGACAAAGTCTTTTAACTACCCACTGAAAACACTCGCTTGCAGATGGAGACAAACTCCTAGTTTGTTGAAGGATCACAAAAAATGTTGTACAAAAAAATACAATTAAATTATTTTCCTTTACAGAGTATCCCAGACTGTACAGAGTTTGTTATTAATACATTTGCCTCTATTCCTAGTACTGTGCTTATGAAAATCCACTTATTTAAATTAAGTTATTCATAGCTCCCATTAATGTAAATAAGACCAAAATAAAGCTCCACTTTGTATGTAAATGTGGGTGAACATGCATCTGTATACAGTGCTATTCCATGCATCACAGTACCTCTACTTAATACAGTTATTCAGACCCAAATTTATTAATCCTTTCCCCAACCTGCCAAAGGCAAAAAGACATGTAAAGGGAATAATATTTTAACCCTCCTGCTAATAAACGAGTAACAGTTCCATACTGAAGTAGGAGCCATATGCTTTGCTTTTCTGGTGATGTGCCAGTAACACATTAGCATGGAACAAATTCTACAAAGCCCAAACAGACCAAAACCAGTACCCACTCCTGACATTGAGGAAGACAACAATGTGAATGAAATGTTCCATGTACGAAGCATTATGAGCCCAGCCCAACTCTCTCCGAAGTCAACAGGAAAATTCTCATAACTAAATGTTGTGAAAAAGGTCACAACTTTGCTAAAGCCACTTTTGAGGCAGAGCCCTCTTTCTGACTTCAGTCCTCACCGAAAGAGAATGAAACGCTCTATGAAAATGAAAAATCTGTTATGAAATTAGTTGAGACAACATTAAAGCATATCCATATACACCAGATAGATGATACTGCTTTCAGAATCTTTTGTCAGTCACTGCGGTAGGTGGGACTGATGCTTAAATACTTGTTTAAACATCTTTACTTCAGCACAGTGCTTCTACTAAAATGCTTAGGTGGCCAAAAAAGCCTCTTCTAACCAGGTTATCTTTACTGCTTTTTAATTTTCCACTTTTCCTTTTCTGCAAACCTGGCAGTACTTAAGGACTCCACGCTGTTGCCTTTCATATTCTCATCATTTATTGAAAATCTGCCTGAAGGCTGAATTCACAAGCATGGTAGTAGCACTATTTATTTACCAGCCTCTTTTACTCTGCTATTAGAATTACAGCACTAGCACAATCTAAACAATTTATAGAGTGAATCTAGAATCCTCGCTCTTCCAAAGAAAACATCTGACTGAAAGCAGGTAGTACAAATGGTTCATGACCCACTGGGAAGATGTGACTAATGTGTGGCTGCACTACTGCCCATTGCTTGATACAATTAAAACAGGTTGCCTTGTATCTCTGGCCCCGAAACTGCTAGTTAGCCTCATCACTTCATCTGATTCCTTGGTGTAAATATTACAGGGAAATTTAGTTAGTTCTTTAAGGGATATTTTTTCCCCGGGTTATTCTAGTTCTGCATCAAATAATACAAAATACATTATTTTTGCTTGTGCTAGAAAGTCCCAAAAGGCTCTAAGGTCGATCAGGGAATAGCTGATCAGGAGTGCTGATATTACTGCATACAGACACAGAGACTGAGAACTATCCTCCTGAAGAAAACTTCAGTTAGCTGGGACTGTAGTGAATTATTTATGTCTTGCTTTCTATTTTAAAATTCAGCTAACCCTAGGGAGAAATAAAACTCCACCCACACAAGCAAAAACTTCCAAATCCTCTTTTTTTTTTTCCCCCTTTTCTTTTTCCTTTTACTTGGACTGCTCAGAATCTATGAAAGTTTTCATACTAAAGTTTCTCCTATATGCCCACTGTCCTGTGTTCTCCTCTAAACCAATATGGAATTTGAAATTTCTAGGCAATTTAGATGATTTTCTCTCTTCTTATATCCTATCAACCTTCCCTGCATTTTTTTATTTGGCTCAATCCATGGTGTCACTTCACAGCTTCAAGGCTACAGATGAGCCCAAGAAGCCTCCCACTTTCCTAGTTGATGTTTTGGTTCATTTCCTATTAATCAAATGTGACACTGTCTGGGTGCTTCTTTTAGCTATTTCTGTAACTGCTTTATCATATCATGGTTATTGCACTTCCCTTTCCTCTTTCACTACTTTTCATTAATGAGCCCAAGTTACAATTTTTGATGGAATCCAGGTAAGCTTTGGTAGCTATGGTATCTTCGTGCCAGACATCTGAATAATTAGACCTTTGCTTGTTTTAGAAACCACAGATAGATATGGGCTGCCTGGATAGCAAATGTAACTTATCTCAACTGGATAAATATCTCTACATTGAAACATCACTTTGCATTCTGTCAGAGACATGTGAAACATGAAGACTTGCTTCATTTCCAGGTCAAAATTTGCTTAGTTCGACTCTTTTCAATACCTGATTTCAGCACTGACACTGAAGAAAGAAAAAGCAGGCTCAAAATATGCCATCTTCACAAAGCCTTAATAGATACTTCAATTTTTGTCTTAAAGAATGCTTTTCAGGTGCTGAGTCTCTAAGGCAGTGCAGAGATGGCTGTCATCAGGAAAGTTTTTTAATTCTGATTCAAATAAAGAGTAAAACTTCATTTTGTTGAGGTTGAACACTGTGGGGTTTTAGTTCATATTCATCCTTTCTCTGAAGAATATCTGCATACAGCATAGTCTAGCAAAGAGCTGAAAGCAGATTTTCTTTTAAATTGCAAAGCTTTTAAAATAACAACCATCTCCAAACAGCCCTTGGGCTTTTTAGGTAATAAGAGACAACAGAAGGTATTTATAGAATTGTCAAAATTTTAGCAGAAAAGATCAAATGTTAAAGATGAACTGATTTATTAAGCAACATCTGTTCTGTTTTCATGATATCATCATCTTCTTGTCACCTTTTCCTTATGCACTTCTATCCATTGCTGATCAGTATTTGCTATTTCAAACACAAATGCATTCATAGTGATGGCAAAATGATGTAAATAGAAGGAAAGGTTATTTCTGGGAAGACCCTGGGTACATAACAAAACTGTTCTCCAAAAATACATTTTGCCTTACAGTAATCATTATATTTTCTTGTCCAGAGCTTTCTAGGTTATGAGCTTAACAAAAGTGGAACTTAAATGCACAAAATTAAATCACTCAAAATAGTTTATATACATCTCTATGGGGTACACATGGTACAGATATGCATTACAATGTTTCATGTCAGTGTTTGAAAAAGAAAATTAATTATGTGCTAGAGTCATTCATATAGTATGAAAAGCTGTTCAGTTGTTTGTTTGGGTTTTTTTACAAGTAAAGGCTATGGTTGTCTTTGGAAGAAATGAATATATAATATTTGGAATGCAACGAATTGCTTTGAAAAAGAAATAATACTTCTCATCTTTAATCTGTATGCAGTAAACAAATATTCTATTTATAGATGAAATAAATGCATAATACAATATTTTAGTAGGACAGCTGAAGCAGCAAGCCATTGTTCTGCTCTGCTGTTCAGTTTAGTTACTTCTTAGATTACATCTTCAACAGTAGTTCTTCAGGAACTGAACTGAGAACAACCCTTTAATACTAAGAGCATTTATGGCAAATACTGTCTATGTGCCATTTTCAGCATTATTCCTACTTATAAGTGTATAGATAATTATTCTTTTTCTATTTTATGACGTGTGATAGAATCAGTCACTTAGGTTATATTCACCCATAACTATAAAAGTAACTAGAAAGTGACAGCTTACGGTAATGTACACATCTTGCTACTAAAAAAACAAGTTTTACAGTCAGATTCCATTTTTTCTCCCAACAAAGACAACACCAAATCCAGTACAAAATGCAAACAGGTTATGACTCGTTCCATACGCTTGCATAAAACCATCACTGTTGTTTCTTACTGGTTTGTTTTATATACCGTCCAACCTATAAACTGTAGCTTTTTTTTTTTTTTTTTTTTTTTTACCCCTTTAGGGCCACTAGTCTACTGGAAAATAGCAGACATTAAGAAAGAGAGTGTACCTAGCCCTAGTAAAGAGATTTTTGATTAGTGTAAAATTTTACTTCCAGTTTCATTGACCAAATAAATTATTCCCAAAGTAAAATCATATTTTCCCTTCAGTGCATACTTTCTATCCTTCAAGGCAATCCTGGAGTTAGTTTTAATATTCCTTTAGACTTATTAGATGAGAATTTTAGGCACTGAAGCTTACCCTTAGTGAGTACATTTTAAGGCAATGCACTGATCATCATCTTTGCTTTTTTTGATGACTGGCACACAAACAGAGATAGATTTGGCACACAAACAGAGAATATTCAATGGCATTTTTTAACTATGTTACCTGTTCATTACTTTTTTCAGAGGATTAATTTCTATCGAGATCAGTTAAGTTCTAAGAGGCTTTCTCATGTAAAATCTGCAGTGAGAAACCTGTCTGACAGCTTTTATGAGCTTCCTTTTACAAATTCAAAACCATGGAAATACATCTCTGTAAACACAGACTAGGACATTGCTAGAAGCTCACAATTTGCATTTTGTCTCTTCGCACTCATGTATTAGTTTGGCATTCATCAAATTATTCAAATGTATCCAAATGATAAGAAACATTCAGGTGCCAAGCACTAGAAAACCACTGAACTGCGACAGAATGAACAGAGAGATAGACTCAGAAAAATTGCTATGGAAAGAAAAGCAAATTAGTAGTTCAAAACCAGTAAGTCTTCAAACCTAACTAATGCATCTGAGACTGCAGATGCAGTTTATATAAAAATAACACAGAATTATTAAAGAGAATATGCAATGCTGCATTAAAAAAAAATTGCAAGGTGACAAAATGTCATATTGTACCAAGTTACTTAAGTTTGCAATGTCGACGGAAGACTCTACAAAAGTGCAGAAAGACCTAAACAAGAGCAATACCATAGCATAACTGAACTGAGAATTTAATATGCACACTGAAGAGCATACATGTTTAAGAGAAATATATAAACCTGTACAGTTTAAGTATATCCACAGAGATATGCATGTTATTATAAAAATCCAGATAAAATGAATAAAAATAGGGGAAAAAAAAGAGAAAAAATAACGCCCCAAATCCTACCAGTGCTACAGGCAATATCTTTAGAAGAATATGCCTGGCGTATTCTGTTCAGCACTGGACACCTATCTTATAAAAATATGTATCAGAATCACAATTGTTTGGTTAGCAACAAAGAAATACAAGGAGATGCTGTAAGGATTTGTACTTTACATCAGAAAGAGGAATACTAAATGACGTCAAGTATATAATGTGTATTATGAGTGGAACACTGAGAAACTACCATCTCTGACTTGTGACAGGAGAATAAGGACATATATACTCAAATGAAAAGAAAGTAAATTACCAGCTGATGAACTACATTTTCACACAAACAGAAATAAAACTAAGAAATTCATTGCCAGAGGCTGTGCAATATCTACCAATGTGCAAAACTTAGACTGAAAGTTTGCCTTCCACTGAAGGTATCAGTGCATAAGATAGTAGTATAAGACTATAAAGCATAAGACTGATAAAGATCTTGGAAAGGACATTAGACTGGCTACTTTACAGACTCGGACAATCCCTACAGTAGAGATCAAAAACGTCAGTACAGGAGGAGTCTGACAAGCTTTTGCATCTTTCCTTGAAGTACTGGGCACTGTGCACGCATTTGAGAAATAGCTAACTGACATTGGACCTAAATCTAAATAACTCTTTTATTTGTTAATGCAAAACTTAACTTGATTAACTCTCTGAAATTTCTAATTCTGTCCATAGGGTACACTACAGACCTGAAGTTTGGCCCAAGCATAGGAAGATAAAAAGTGGCAGAGAAAGAAGTAGTCCCCACACAAAGAATATTGAAATGTAGAAGTTCTGGTCTGAAGAAAGGTCTATTTTAGGCATACCACCAAACCTAAAGTCTACAGAGTGAACTTAATCAGCAATAGATATTCGTTACTGCAAACAAAGACTGTTGTGTGATGAAAAGGCTGATCGTACCCTTTAGGATCATAGAATTATTTATGTTGGAACAGACCTTTAAGGTCATTGATTCCATCCATTGATCATTTTGTGTCAATATTCTTGCTGCAACAAACACAGTTTTATTCCTGCAAAGACTGAAGGATCAAGTCCTCAATAAATAAACACAAATATGAATGTGAGAGCATCTACATTAACAGAACGGGCTGTGAAGCTCAGGGGATTCTTTTACATTGCAGCTGGCACATGGCTATTGGAGGATCATAAAGGAGGAGCGAGGTCAAACTGAAAAGATGTGTGTCCTTTCCTCCTAGACTAGTCCATTCCTTCAGCAACACTGTTTGAAAAATTATCACCCTCTGTTTTTCAGACGATTTGTGTTTTGGTTTGGGATTACTGTCTACATTCAGCCTGTATCCAGGGCTCAACTGTAGCAGTTGCTCCATTACCTGATCACCCCTCTCCAGCAGAGAAGGGGAATCTGGAAAAGAAGAAAAGACCCATGGGTTGAAATTAAAATGGATTTAAGGAAACAGCAAAACTAATACCAATGCCAATATAAAATGTACAAAGTTATACTCAGCCCAGCAAAAATACAGCAGTCACAATAAAACAGGAAGGCAGTCCTTGGGAGAAGGAAGAGGAGCAGGGCCAGCAGGAGCCCAAGTAAGACCACAAGCAAGAGACCCCCTCCTTGGCAAACTTCCCACTTTATACTGAGTGTGAGGTTTATGGTCTGGGATACACATGTGAGCCAGCTTGGGCCAGCTGCCCTGGCTGACTCCAAACTGCTCACAGCCTGCAGACCATGGCTGGCCTGTGATTCTGTCCCAGAGAAAACAGGACAACTACCTAAATGATTAGAAAGAAGCCCCATTGTCCTGGGCTGGGCTAGGATAGGGTTCATTTTCACCACAAGCTGGGAGGGGCCAGAGCCAGAATAGACAACTGAACCAGTCAATGGGGTATTTGATACAGGCAAGGTGGGTCTCTGGTGTGGTGCTGTTGGTGTGTTCTGCATCACTTGCTTTATATATCATTTCGTTGCTATTACTGTTATTACTGTTGTTTCCTCTCTTCTTGCATTGTTCTATTAAATTCTCTTTATCTCAACCAACAGGGTTTTGCATTTTTCTCTGTATTCTCCTTCCCATCCCACTGAGGGGGTGGGTATGAGCAAGAGGCCAGGTGGTGCTCAGCCCCCGGCTGGGTCTAAACCATGATACCCATGGAGAAGGCTTCAGAAGCACTGACATTTAGCACATTCTTTTCATTCCCTGATGAAACTGACTGTAGCCATTAGTTTACAGTCACATCTCTTGTGATGTGCTTGTGCACCTCCTTCTAGCTGGCTGATTGTTTAGCTTGTTTCCCATTGGTTTTGGTGTTAATTAATGGAACACTGGGAAGTTCTACAGCCTGTGACTTAATTTGGTTTCTTCCATCAGCCAGAGCCATTGCTCTTTCAAAATGAGGTACAGATAGTAAACCAAGGATCTTTAGTGCTCTGATAAAACAAACAAACAAACAAACAAACCAGTTCAACAAAAGAATAAAATACCAGCTTCCTGCCAGCAAGCTAGAACTGGCAGCTGGTATAAGTCAGCATGCATATGTGAGCCTATGCTAACACAATAGAAGGGAAGTCTGTATTAGTGAGGAAACCTATTTCAGCTTCAAGTCTGTACTGGAGTCAGTCTTGAATTTCAGCAAGCAATAAGGAGACTCACCATGAGTAGGGTCTTCAAGTATCTCTTGTTACACTGGACTGGGAAAATTAACCACACTTTTCTACATAATTAACTGATGTTTTTTGTTTGGTTTTTGTTTGGTTGGTTGGTTGGGGTTTTTTTTACTTTTTTACTTTTTTTTTCCCATTCATCACACTTTACTCTTTCCTTTTCATCACCTTTTCTAAGGGCTAAAGATTCTTGAATGTCATATATATGAATATTTAGCTATTTCAGATAACGAATTACTCATCTTATTTGGGATTGCTGAAGTTTAAAAACTAGCTAATATAATAATACTTGAATAACATCTTTCTAGAAAGCTGAAATAGAATGAGATTAATTATGAATATTCAGCTTTCAGATACCAGATTTATTTTGTAGTATTCTTAACACCCACTTTCTGTCATTGCTGGTTTGCTACTCTTCTCTACATCTACTCATGACTCATTGTTGCTTGTAAATCCAAAGCATTTAATTTCAAACAATTTTTGTCTTCTGGGAATCAGTCATACTTTATTACAAAAACTAACAATCTTTTAAGCTGAAAATGTCACCTCCCTTCAGAGATGTTGAGCCTTATTCTCTGCCCTCTTATCTTCCTAATATTCCATTTATTTCTGCAGAGGTAGTCTCAATTTACATCATCCTCAATGAAGAATCAGTTCCATAATTTCAAGGCTTAGCAAAGAACACCAGTTATCTAGGAACAATGGATTCAAACTACTTATTTGTGGTCGATGTCTTGTCAGCAACTGCTATCTTAAGGGAGTTTGCATCTTCTGCAGTGGAAATTAGTATATCTCAGACCAAAGAGATAACATAAAGAACAATATTACTCAGTTTTACTATTTTAAAAGTAGTAGCAAACTTCTAAGAATGGGTTAAAAGGGAATGTTGACTGTTCCAACCATCTGCATATTTGTCTTGTAAATCAGTTTGAGCTTGTATTCCATGATGTTTTGTTCCCCTGCTTTGAAATTGAGCCAGCGATTTCCTGTTTTGCTGTGATATCCAGCAAAAACCCTGCTGGGATACCACAGCTATTGTTGCCAAACACATGAACCCACACAGAATGGCACGGGTCAGTACCATCATATGAAATATGATGTACCTTTAAAAAAGGTACATTTTTCTCACATTGCACAAGACAAATTGCACATGTAGTTTCTTAGACTGTATATATAGTAGTCAAACTTGGGGTGTAAATACATCAAGAAGAAACAGAACTCCATGAAACCCAAGCCCAGAGCATACCTTTATTTTAGATCCCCTTCATACTGCCCATCACAGATTAACCTAGTTGGTATAATATATCCTGATGTTTTCTTAAGAAAGCATCAGTGTCTTCACAATTTTACTTACCAACTTAAGTAATTACAGTGGTCTGAGACTATAAGAAAACAGACTGGTTTTGTTTCAAGAATTACTTTCCAAAAAGGGAAGCCCTGAGGGCCATGCATGAGCACAGAAGAAAAAGCAAAACTGAGGGAATGGCATCAAAGCACAGCCATTGAGGTGTGGGTCTTCCACTGCCCCAGATAACTACTGATATAGAGATACTGAAGTCAAAGTGGTGAGAGAAGAAGAGAGCACAGAAGACAGATAGGGAGACACATAAGAATGGGGACAAGAGAATATGGTGAAAAGTAATAGTAGGCATAGAGTGGAATGTGTAAACAGGCAAAAGAGCTCAAAGAAGGTAAAATTACAAACAGGGATGAAATGCAATTAATGAGGGTTAAGGCAAAATTCAGAAAGAAAGGAGGCTCTTTAGGAGGGAGCGACTGGGAAGTAGTGGGAATGCACAGAGCTCAGCCTAGGGAAAGACGTCAGCCAGATGACAATTTATGGGTTGGGATCAATGGGCAGACCAGCATGAGTTATATTTCAGTGGGCATCTGCTATAGGCTACCTGTTCAAGAAGTAGATAAGGTAGTCTTAATGCAGCCCATGTGAAAACCTATGAGCTCTTCAGAGGCTCTGGATATGTAGTCATGCGACCAGAGTATGCTGAAACTTCCATTTTAGTCACCAGTAGTGACTGCATTAAGGTCATACAATAGATGGCTACTCAGTGTACAAACGTGCCCTTTTTTTTGCTCAGTAGCCAGGCACACTATAAGCAAACTCAGATCAGCTCCAAAACTCTTTGCAGCCTAATAAGAATCTTTCCATTGACTCCAGCATGAGATGAATAATAAATATTGCACCAAAGATGTGCAAGGCAGGCTCACTGTGCAATATATTCATAACAGTGACATTTTACTGAGCTGCAATGAGCCATTAGTCATGTACTGCTAGACGTAATAGTCTGAAGACAAAAAATGTTACACATATAATAGGGAGAAGGAGGAGGAATACCAATATTGTGCAGCATAACTAAAAGATTTCTCCAAAAGCCACAGAAACCAAAATATTATCCATCCACAAGTGCATCCAAGGGTCTGACAGCAGTGAAATTTTAAAGACTCAGTAAATCAGGAATGCAGGAATTGCCTACCAGCCATCTCGAGTAGTTACCTCGTGTGATATCTAACTATTCTGAAGTGAAGAAATGAAGGTCTGATAAAAGCCTCTTGTTCTGCAATAGGGTGGAATATTACCCATAAATTTGCTAAATACAGTCCCAAACAGGTTTGATATTCTAATGCAAATGATCAAGTACCTCTCTGTAAAAACTCCTTAACCACAGACTCGTGAATGTAAACCATTAAATATAATCCTTTTAGTGACCAGAATCCAACTAAGGTTGACTCTGCTTCAGATTTCTTTTTAATATTTCAGGGGCTCACTCAACCCATGATGCCAGAATCCATAAGCAACAACCCTTTGTAAACTGAAACAGTAGCTGAATCTGAACTTTTCTAACTACTTCAGTAGACAGTTACAGCAGTGTAGTGAAGGCTGGCTGCTTCCTAAGGGATGGAAAGGTGGGAGCTGAGCATGATAAGCAGTCATTGGGGCAGGCGTCTTGCCAACCAGGGCCCAGCCCCATGGTACCCAGTCAAGGTGAAGAGGGCAGCACAGCCCCAAAGATGGGAACCAGCCTCAGCCAAGAATACAGATCATCAGGCAAATTCATGGTCATGAGGTAGGGCTGAGGTCAAGCCAGGAAATCGGTCTTCAGATTAGGGTGTCAATCAACACAGCCCATTGCCAGGCAGGATGGGGCTGAGCTGGAGACTAGTGGTCTTCCAGCATAGTCCAGGCGGGGACTGAAGGCCCTGGGCTGAGCTGAAATCATGCTCCCAGGCACACAGGAAGGGGCGTAAGCAGAGGCCCAAGGTAAGGCTGGTCAGGACCACAAAGGTCTAGTAGTGCCCTGGTAAATTAAGCGTATGTCCTTTCAGCAGCAGCAGCCAATTCAAAGACTCAATACACAGTTAAAATTTGCATGTAATGAGCATAGATTAATGTCTGCTGGACACTTCTAGTCAAAGGGCTAAGAATAGAGATAACTACACTAGGTAACAATAAACAGAATGATCAGTATCAATTTAGTGTTAATTTAGCAATGAAAGATTTGTGACCAGCTTTGTGACTATCATTAACTAGGAAGGAAGCTGACATGCAATTTGTGCTTACAAAGTTTGGGGTTTTGTGAGGTGGGTTTTTTTTGCCTATGTATTACAAAACACTATGACATGCTAATTATGATAGAATTGCAGGTTTTACAATAACTGCTTCTGTTCCATGCAGAAAGGTAATCTTAAATCTGTATACTTATATTTCACTACTTCAGTTGCTGAAAGTGTAAATGCTCCATAAAATGTTGACCCTGTTGAAATCAATGACAATCATTGTAATTCCCCCCTTTGTTAGTTAGATTTCCAGCTTTTCATTCCTCAATATTTTACTGAAAATCAACAGATAAAATAGGCAGCTTTTACTACATTGGCATCTGGCTCAAGTTTTCATTAAAATATTGTAACAATATTAGACAGATGGATTAACTGAGACCAAACATTACCCCATATAAATTAACCCTACAAATATAATGAAAGCCCTCTTTCACACATGTTACTATAAAGCCTTTGTTAATAAGAATTCCCCTTCTTGGATACTCAAAATGCAGTATTGTTCATTGCCATATGGCTCATATTAAATACAAGGAAACAAACAAAACCACAGTAAGTCTTTGACATTTTAATGACCATGGATCAGCTACTCCTACCAGAAGCTGCTCTTTTGGCTAATTACACTCCCTGGTAAAAACATTAACTTTGTTTCTAGCCTAACTTCATCTCTTGCCTTTTCCTGCTAATTTTGAGTTCAAATCTTGGTGCTGGAAAATATTATGCACATTATCAGTAGCCCTTAAAGACCTCATCTAAGAGGAGAGTCCCTTTGGCATTGCATAATTAGAATGTAAAAGAAAGCTCTTGAATAAGATTGATTACATGAGGCAGAAAGAGAGAAATGCTGAAAGTGAATGGACATCACAGTGCCCCTGTTTTAAAAGGATAGGGGGTTTTCTCCTCTGGGGGAGAAGGTTGTTATAGGATCAATGCTTGTGGGCTGGCTAGCCCAGAGAGCTAGTCAGTAAAATTTCTCACAAGTACAAGCTTTGCATTAATCTCAGCTTTCAGAGTCCAAGTGAATTACTGAATGGTGCCAGCTCCTACTGATACCACGAGCATTTGTAGGTCTGCAGTAGTTTGGAGTATCCTCTCTCAACCTCCATTTGAAAAGCAGAGATTTCATACTGAACACAGATGAGACAGAAAAGATCTTTCCAGTACAGCATTGTGTTATATGTAAATGATTTATCTTTTTGAAGGACATGGTGATCAGGCTTTGAAAGCACCATCTGATTAAAGAAAAAATTGGTCCACGCAGAATGGGAGTACAGGAATTCATTTAAGTCATATGAAAGTAAGTATGGTGAAAGACTGATGCGTACAATAAGAACAGAGACATCACTGGATTTTTGCCTACCATGATGTCAGAGTACTACCTTATACTAGAAGAGATGTCCTGTCAAATGAGGACAAAACCACAAAATAATGCTATTATCTAAATACAAATATTCTCCTGAGATCAAGCCAACCACAGCTGGCACTGTCTCTTGCAGACGGCCCCATATTTTGTGGAGGGAAACTACTAAAACTTTGTGCATGAACTGAGCTTGAGTATCACAAAGTTATGGCAACGTATCACAGATATGAGTAATGGAGCAGCATTAAACCGTTGCAGACACTACAGCCCTATTAAAAGAACATATTTTTCAGGTGCTAGGCAATCCCACATAAATATTTGGAAAGAGGACAGATTCCAAGAGATAAAATACCTTCTTTTCAATAATTCAAAGCCATGCAAGCAGAACGATTTTCCTAAATAATGGTGTTGAGAAGACAAGGCGTAGATGCTATGTGAGTCTGATGGTGATGAACGCAGCTCCACAGACACATGACTGGGGCTGCTAAAAGCTCCGAGCCCAGGTAACATATCAACAATTCTACCAGGGAAGTCTGCCCTCATCATTCTCTGTACCTATACATGCACTCTGATAAATGCACAGAGAGGGAAAATAATCAACTAGATGCCTCTCTAGCCTCTACTGAAAGATGATTTTGACAGGTTTCTTTTCTATAAAAATACTTACACTATTTTAAATAAAACCAAGGGAAATGGAAAAGATTACATCTTGACTTCACAAGGGTATTGAAAAGATAAGCATACACCTCCAAAAGAACACAATTACTTTCAGGTGCTGACTTGCTCTGCATGGAATATTATTTAGACATGATGGAGGAAATAAGCACAAGAAATGTGAGCTAGATAAGAAACAGGCTAAATGGAAAACACTGAAAATGGAACTACTCAGATGAGGGCAATCCTTCTTCAAGGATCCATTTCAAGTCTTGTCGTAATATTTTCATTGATGACATGGACACAAAAAACCAATGTGTACTAATTAATGTTTGCTCATGTTAAAAGCAGCACCAGTCTGTGTGAGGACCAGAATATCATACACAAAGAGCTGTATGTCCTAGAAACAGGATTAAATTTTAATACTACAAATTACAGTGTTATGCACTCGAGAACTGCTATGGAATATAGACAATTGGAAGCAATATAGGAAAAGGATGGCCTTCACAGCATATCCAAGACACCTATTTGATACTGATGTGGAATAGGTAGTTGAAATCCTATCATGCATCAGGAACACTATTTCCAGCAAAGAAAAGGAATAAATGCCATTGTATAAAGCACATCTGACGTTGCAGCAGGAATGCAGTCTACACTTCCAATCATCTGTGTTCAAAAAAGATAACATTCAAACTGAATCAGGTGCAGAGAAATGTTCCAGGATAATCAAATGAACAGAGATCTGTCTTCTGAGGGAAGACTTAAACAGACTGGTGAGCTCACCTTGGGAAAAAGAAAATGAAGTCAATTATGACAGCACATCAGGAAGTGGAACACCACCAACAAGATCAATCTAGGCCAAACAATACTGGCACAACAACAAATGGATTCATACTGGCCACAAATAAAGTAAGGCCAGAATTAGGAAGAGGCTTCTAGTTTAATTAGTAAAATGAGTTTTTAGAAGAGCCTTCCAACAAGAGTCATAGATGCTAGAAATGTGACTCACTTCAAAATGGATCTTAAGCTGTTCATGAAAGGGACTCTAATATGTTCTGTGATATAATTTCTGAAAACAGCTGGAGGCTACACTTAGCGATGCAGAGATTATGTCAGTCCTTTTCTATATACAGATATTACTATCCAACATTTAAATCCATCTATGTGTACACTTACACTGTACAGAAGAAATTATGGACTATGGCATCACAGCAGGCGTAGCCGTGAAGAGCTGAGATACCCCTACAACTTCACCTGACTGGACAACTAAGTGAGGAGAAGGGGTAAAAATCTCTTTGCTCAACTTCTTACTAGTCAACATTTAATGGGTAGTTTTTCCCCCTCACAGAAGTCTGAGGCAGATCACCTTAGTGAATAAACACACTTATATTTAGTCAATTACTGTTTTCTATAGTTGGGTCACACAAAACAAAAATGCAGGAACAGTTCCCATTTGTGGCAGAGGTGGAAGATACAGTCATAGCTTAGGTATCTGTACTTGTTTGGAAAAAAGCAAATAGCATCTGCTATTACCTAAATCACTTTGTATATTCTCTCCTTTGTAACATAGATTGTGACTAACTATAGCAAAGGCTTATGAAGTAGCTGATATAAACCAAATTAATAGAGCAGCCATCCTGCAGCACTGCTTTCAGACTCTACCAGTCTCCGTGTCTTTATGCAAATAACTGCTTTACCATAATAGTAACTGGGAGAAACAAAGTTTCTGTGGAAGATCAGATCTTTGAAGCTTTAAAAGTTTTACAATGGTAATTTAGTAATTTTCAGTAACTTAGAAAATAGTGCCTATGCATATATAACATAAATGTCACAAAGCATAAAAAAAGAAAGACAGCTCAGAAGAATATACCTACAACAATTGTCTATGTCCACAGGTAACATATATATGCCCTACCATATAAGAAGGCTGCTGTGAAACACACACATGTGTATAAAATAATAGTTAATTTATATTGGAATTATTTATTATATAGCTTGTAAAAGTTTGAACAAATTGAAAGAAATGTAGTGTTTTGAAAATATTTCCTGTAAAAAAGTTTGTTATTGTTCCTTTCCCAATATTTGCCTTTTCTATGTTAACTGGATAGCCTTCAGAATTCCGTAACAAGCAAGTTTTTACTATTATATAATGCAAAGTGAGTTTATGAAGAAGGTTAAATCTATAAACATAACAAAACAACACAGAAAAAACCAAAACATTTCATATTGAAAGTCAGAAAAAACAAAAAAAAATGCCCTTGACAAAGTATAAATTCTTTAAATGTAAGGCATCTGCTCATCTGAAAAGCTACGAAGTCCGTCATTGCCTGTAAGAAAACACCATTCCAAAGGCCAAAAAAAAGTCCTATAATGCTGCAAATGAATAGTTATGAGAAGGAAAAACAGACAAATTATATGTAAATGTCCATCACAAAGCAAAGTGTTGTCCTACTTGCACATTGTTTTGTGTATCGTATACAAGACAGAAGAAATTACATTTGCCTGCTTTAAAACTCAGCACAGTTTTGAGGGAGGGAAAGTGGTTATTTTAGATCAGAAGTATGTGGAAATTCTCTGGAATACTATTATGATACCTTGTGTCCTGATTCAAGTGAAAACAGTACTAATTCTGTTCAGTGATTCTACTTTTCAGTTCAGTTCTTCTAACTCACTGTGCTTTCTGAGGTTAGCAGCCTGTTTTCCCAGGCAGTGCCTGCTGCTGGCAGTGATAACACCCCATGGTTAGAGTTACTACCAAGGATTGGTGTGCAGACCAAGGCCACTGCTGGATCTTGTGCACCACATGAGGGGTGCAGGGAAGTGAAAGCCTGCACCTGCAGGGAGGAGTGGACAGGGCAGGTGACCCCAAACTGACCAACAAGGGATTCCATGCCAGATATGTCATACTCGGTATAAAGCAGAGGGATCCAAAGGGTCTGTAGGCTTTTCCCCAGGCTCTTCTCCCCTCCTGAACTGCTTTGCCAGCTTTGCTTGGCTTGGCTCAGGTCCTCTTTCGGTTCTTTCCTCAGAGCATCCAAGGAGGCCTCTGTCCGTTCTGCCTTTGATCCCAATTGGTGTGTTCCTGAATCTGGTACCAGAATCCAGCTCCTGAACACAGCTCCTGTCTGCTGCGGGGCTCGGTCTGGGACTCTCCCAGTGCCTGCTCCACAGCATCAGTGGTGACGGTGATGGAATTACCATCAGGGGCGTTGGGTTCGATACTGGTTTTGTACGTATTTGTACAGATTCTATTCTATTCTTTTATTATTATCATCATTAAAGCTGTTCTAGTTTCCTTTTCTAATCACTAAGTCTCTCTCCCTTACTCCTTTTCTCTTCCCCTTTGGGGAGGGAGGGGGGTTAACAGAGAACATCTGTTAGGTCTAAGAGGCTGCCCTGACCCTAAACCATGACACCTTGAGAGTCTATGTTAGCATTGTCCATCTCAGCATCGGTCTAATTTAAAGTAAAATTAAATCAGAAATACTATCTTGACTCTTTTAACAATCTGGCAAATGGAATTAGACAGATATAGAATGATGTCTGTGTAAATTCAACATCAGCAAAAGACTGTCTTTCTTTAAAAACTGTCATCTGGCTAGTGGATAAGAAAGAGATACTGAAGCATCATTAACAGAGAGAGAAGTATCATTCTGTGATAGTATGGGAAGTCAGAAAATGTGGCTTCCTAAGGAACCTTAGCAAAAGAAGGGTTGGAAGACAGGTGGCCGAGTTTTGAAGAGAAGAAATTTTAAGAACAATGAAAGAAAAACCTTGATACAAACCAGTTCATCTAACATTGCAGTACTGAAGGAAGACTTTTACAGCAGCTTAAGCATATTGGTCATTTACACAAAGGTACAAAATACTTTTCTTATCATTCTTATTAAAAAGGCTTTCTTCCTTAAAAAGCAAGTATCTTTGCAATAGCAAGTGAATAATTCATATTTTCATTCAAAAAACTCCTGAAAAACAACTTAAGTACTTCTTTCATGGAAATTAACAATTCACCCTTTATCCCTCCTGGACAGGATGCAGTACATACATAAGCCCAAGTATTTCATGCAGTGAAATAAGTGCTCAAGGAGACTGGTTATCAAGACCCTACAGAATCCTACGAGCAGAGGTTTTTGAAGACATGGGAGAGAGTCAGGCACTGAAACAGCTTGAATAACATCCTTCTACAGAGACAAGAAGTGGTGTTGCAATTATAACAAAAAGATCAGGGTTGACATTTATGGTTTTATGGCAAGAACTCAGATTTCCTGACAGAGTTTTATTTATCCTTCCCTCCTTCTTTGTCAGTCTCTGAAGACACAACAAATAGTAGCTCTTACTTTGAAATGAATAAGTAAATTCGATGCAAAGGCAGAATCTTTCTAGTCCTGCAGTTTGAACTAAATTACAAGACAGAATTCATGAACTGAGCATTTCAAAACAGGGATCTGTAAATGTCCATATTATTAGCTTTCCTTTTTTCCACTTAGTAGCCTGAAAGTAGGAAAAGTTAGAGAAAACCAGCACACCCTTGGTTTACTGCACAGAAAGTTAGATGACGTCAAAAATGCTATCCTGACAGTAACAGTCCACGATGGCAACAGAATTAAAACCCTGTCTGTAAATTCAAAGGTCGTATCAAGTCTTCACCACTATCTTCTACAATCTTCACTTAAAAAAATAATCTACACTTTTCAGTATCAGGAAATAGAGAACAAAAAAGTTAATGGAATTATTCTAATTTCTGTGTATTGCCAGAATATTTTTTTACAAATGAAATTGCTTCAGTTTAACCTTTAGTTATGACTTTTTTTTTTTAATAACTTATTTGAGGAAAATGTCTTCTTACAGATAATCTGTTAAAGATGCAGAATACATTTCTTATGAATCTAAATCTGGTCTGGCTTTTGTGGTTCTGTCTATATCATGGGATCTTAGAGAATCTTTTATTTCTTGGGTACAGAACCAGGTACATATGCCTGGTTCCACATCAGCAGGTGCATTATTCCTTATGTGTGTATTACTTTCAAAGAGGAAGACACTTAAGCACAGCCTGGAGGGGAGCCACAGCATACTCCTCTTAGCACCAAAAACCTAGATGTGTTTAACCTGGACTTCTGACTTAGGAAACATTTCCTTATCATAGGAAAGTAAGGATAATTAGTGTTTATGACAGGTGTTATTGCAATATTTGGACTATTAAGCTGGAATTTCTCACTCAGAAATATAAAATTTCTTTCATATATATTATTGCATATGTACGTGAAATGCACAGTGATAGGTAATGCTAAAAAAATGTATTCATGTGTAGTGGAACCAAATCCAGAGCTCCTTCTCATTACTGTCAATATTGCTATATAAAAGAAATATGAACATTTTTGTCACTGCAAAAATATGATAAACACAGTAGACTGAAAAGTATCGCTTCCCAAAATATACCAATAAAACAACTATCTGGTGGGTTTGTAAGAGCTACTAGTACTATTAGAGTCTATAAAGAGCAACTGGTCCATATAGACAGAGTTGCTGAGACCTGGGATTGAGAATACCAAGGATCTATTGAAACACCAGTTACACTGTCAGCCATCACAGCAAAAGGGAACGGTGACAGAATGGCAACAGTATGCTATCAACAGCTGCAGAAAGACAGTTTCATAGGCTGCCTTCAGATGACCAGATAGAAATGCGTATAGGTCATTCAGATCAGGGATCCAATGGCATTTGGACTAATCAAATAATACATTTCATATGCCGATAGCTTCAGAATTTGGTTTGCAGATAGAAGGGGACATTGAATGTCATACAGATCTTGACACTGTAAAGGTAATCAAGTACAAAAGGGACTGAAAGGAAAAGAGGAAGATAAGAAGCTTTAGATCATAGGCAGTTAATTAAAAAAAAAGTGCAATTTCACCTACTGTTACTGTAACAACATATTTTTATCACACTTTTAACCTTTCGTAATATTTATTTCTCAACTGGTATGCACCAGGTGTGTTGTAACAGTCTGTCAAATGCAATCTATCAGAAGAGGATTTGACTGCTAGCATACAAGACAGCCAAGCAAGATGTTTTTACTGTGACTGGAGTCAATATTTATTTCTACAATTTGGAAGCACTAAGAACTACCATAGAACAGTACAAGCTGCAATAGAAGCATCTATTTCCTTCCACAATTCTACTTTTGGGGAATTATTTGGGTTAATAATTTAGGAATATGCATCAATGCCCTAGACCTTGACTATATCTCAGAATATTCATGACTCGGATACCAAAATGTCAAAGTCCATAGCTACATTGCTAGCAAACTCCATGGTCATTATCTAATTCAGGGGCCACATTTAAGTCACTACTGCAGAAAGAATAAAATTTTAGCAATACTGGATATTTATATCCAATTCTGGATTATCGCTAATGGCAGAATCTTTCATCAGCTAGAGCTGATCTAGCAGTATGAATGTGGTTGGGTAGGGGCTAGCCTGTGTGAGATGAGTATCGTATTTTGAAACACAACAGTACATCACATCTCAAAACTGAGCAAAGTCACAGCTTTCCAGGGTTATGTTCCCCATTGATTGGGAGAGTAACAAATATAAAGAAAACTGTATTACTCCTCGAGGCATGTTGTGCAGCATGAACTTCTGCAGAACACTCCTGCAAAGCTCTGTCATTCTTGTATCTAACTCCAGATCCAACAGGACATCTCTTCCCAGAGTAATGTTCACTAGAAACTAAAGGAGTTTAAAAGTGTCAGATAGCCCCAAATAAAATATGGACTTATCCAAATGCTATGTAGTTATGATATGTCAGCAGAGACCCATGGGTATTTTTACAAATCCGATCAAGTTTTTCCAGGCACAAGTAAACAAAAATTACTCCCTCTGCACAAATACTGATAGAAAACACAAGTATATAAACCTTTCAGACAGATGGACAACAATGAGATTGTTTTTTGCATTCCCTGCCAAACAAAATTTTTTGTTGAAAACACTGGAAAGAAACATAAGTAAAATCAAATCCTGATCTCAATAAGACTGCAACTGACCTCTTGCAATAAACTGACAGTCCACAATATAGAGCTTAACAGTGTGAAAACCATTTTAAGCAATTCTTTCTTATTAGACAAATTGTCTTGAACAGGTTTATCCAGAAGTATCACAACTGAAGTGTTTAAGAGGTACATTCAAATTACATGTTTTCTTCAGTCTGTCACAACACTTAGAAAAGAAGAATTTTTGCTCAGTTTGCAAATAGATATGACATTGTCTCAGGTCACCTATGTACACAGTGCTCTTTTGTAAATCAGAGAGTAAGGATAGCCTTATATTTTTTAAATATATATATATATTAAAAAAAGGTGAAAAATACAAAAGTGAATATAGATAGAAGAACAACATTCCAAAAGGTCAGTCTCTTCTTTAGACGTGCAAGGCAGTGCAGAATATGTAGTAGAAACAACAGTATGGGATTCCACAGTCATGCTATCCTGCTCACATTAGTGAATTATGCTGCAGTTAAAATCATTTAGTAGATGGATCTGTCTTGGGGGACATTTACCTCACTGCTGGGCTGTTACCACAATTTATATATGGCATATATACTTGCTTTTAGATCATTTGGATAACAAAGCAGTCTTTAAACAGATTTTTAACCTGACACAATCATTCATTTTAACACTCAACCCTTCCATATTCAGGGCTAGATACTGTGTTTAACTGCTCTTTTTAAGGTTCTGATGAGAGTAATAAGATACCCCTTCACAAACTCTGTTTCGTCCTCCAAGGGGCATGTGTTTGAATAAGGATAGCACTAAACTGACTCTAAATTGTGAGCTACCAGCCAAGAAGCACAAATCCAATCCACCTGTAGGTGAAGTCTTCCATTTTGATTTGATTGTGTAAATACAGAGGCATCTCACAGATACTTGAAACACGTAGTAAGACTACTCATGCTTTCCAGAGACACAAACACACCTGTACACAGGTCTCTGTTCTCAAAAGACAGACATCTTGGCTGAGTTTGTGGCTGTAGAGTTACCTTACTTCCAACCTACACAGGTTGTTTTATGGATCAGTTTCCTTCTGCAGAAAAACTATTTAGGAAACACAGATCCTCTCCTTGCTTTGCTGCAGCGCCTGTGGTAAAACTGATCCTCTCGTGGTATTTTCTGTTTGCATATCATTTTTTCACTACTATCTGCTTAAAGGAATGATATTTAGGGAGTCCCACAGTGTACCAGCCACTTGACTGGATCCATTGATGTATTTCATGCATGCAGATACTTGACAAAAAATGCATAATAAGCATTAGCTTTGCAGACCAAAAGGGACAGTCCATCCTTTTGAAAGCCTCTATATACCTATATTTTTAGTATTTTTGCTTCCAGAAAGAAGGACAGATTTACCAGGGGTGACATAAAGGAGCTACAGTTCCTGCTCAACCCCATTTGCTCTGCACAGATTGATGTGCTCTCCATGTCATATGACAGAGGATGTGTTGTGCTGTTCAATAGCACCCTTATTCACATCCTGACTGCATCCAGCCCTGATGTATAGTTGCACTGTGTGAACAGATTGCTTTCATGACAGTTTTGAAACTCAGAAGGAGCCAGTTTGAATTGCAATTTTTTTTTTTAACCATCCTATAAGTGATGTCTACAATCTAAAACACAACTGTCTCCTACATGGTGCCAGTGTAAATAGGTGGATGGTTCTGAATGGTTACCTTATATACCCTTAAAGGGCAAGCCATAAGCCTGGAGTGATTTAGAGTCCTAGCACTGAGTTAGCAAACAAACTTGCTATTTCTAGTTCTCATCTTCTTTCTGTTGTGGTAACTATATAAAACCATGATGAATTTAGGAAACTGCTCTAAAAACTACATCAAGGACACATGTGTAGCTTGAATTCTGGATTCCTGGATAACCAGAATAGTATGACTCAGAGGACTTGATAAGCTTTCCAATCATCTATTTCACAAAAGTACTTGAAGTACTTTTTAAACATTTCCAACCACAATCGTGTGATTATTTTAGCCCTTTGCACTTACACTGTGAAATACTGAAATTAAACAAGACTAATTATGCATATTCTTTTTGTACAGGATGACATTTATCTCAAGTGGTGTAATTGGCACTTTGGTTATGTATACACTGTATAATGCAATGTAATGCAGAGATACTCAAGCTAACAGGAAAGAACGCGATCGTGGTAATTACAGCAAGAGTGTAGACAATGTGGAAGGGAGGAGAACTTGGAGCAAAACTATCTTCTGGAACAAAACCTTCTTTAGCTTCCACACTTGAGCTCCTCTAAACAGCTTCAGAATATTTTTACCAGTGAATAAATCAAAGTGTCATGCAGTAATTGTCTTTGATAGACAAGAAAAACTGTTTATATCTCATTATTGGATCCTACTAGAACAGCTTTCCTTTAATCAACCAATTCTATACTGCTTTACTAGACAGAAGCCCAAGTCTTCCAGAATAAATGGCCACCTGATTACACAGTCTCCAGGGCCTTACTGCACTGCCCGGATAGTAATTATCCCATCACAGTTACCATGACAACTTTCTTTGTTCATGATGGACCCCAAGTAAAGCCGTTCATTTAAAGTGATAGGACACATTTTGGCTCAAAGGTAGGTGCAACAAAATTTCACCTTCCATCTTATTCTATCTACTCTGACAGGATACTCACAAGGGATCACCAGCTTCTTTAGCAACATGTCGTATTCTCCAATGGATCAAGGTGCCACAAAAGTGTAATCCACTTTTCACTTGTGGAACAGTTCAGTGAAATCCAAAGCTACTGCTAGGACTGAATATGAGAGAGGAAATAAATTAATCACACTGAAGTAAGATTACATGCACTGACTACCCGCATGTAAGGAGCACCAAATATCATATCATTTACCTACTTTTTTCCAAAAACCACGTGGACTCATTCAACACACTGTGTTGTGTCCCATTAGAGCCACTATCATACAGGTAGAAAGAAAAAAAAACCACCCTGCAGAAGGTTTTGAGAAATGCAAGGGGTTTGCATTTAGCCACAAATTGCTTAATTAATGAAGAATAAAATTATGACACTAATTAATCCTGTGATAATAGACTGATTTAAGAATCACTAGTAAGTACTATTATTAGTCAGAAACACTACCATATCATAAAGTATTTAATTTCCTTCAGAAAAGACAAAACTGTAAAAGGTTAATGCTCTTTCTGATTTATAGAAATTGGACTGCTTGCCTCCTATTACTGTTAGCAGCCATGTGGTTAAATCACTGTGCTTTCTTTTAAAGAAAAAAAAAAAGTGATTTACTTAATAATTTTTATTCTTAATTTCTCTCACAACAAAGCTCCCAGTTTTATGTACATTCTAGGTTTTGTCTTACACTACAAAAACCGCCATAGCTAGAGGCTTTTTGGCTCTCTGAACTCAAAAGCCATGCCAAGGAGAGCACGACACTGCACCGACATTGCTCTCTCCACACCTTTCTCATCTGACCCACCCATGCCCTTGGGGACCTCAACCTCCAAATCCCAGTACCGTTAGTTTTAGGGTTAAGGTTCAGAGAGCCACAAAGGCTGCAGCTCCAGGGACAAGGCACACCGGGGCCACAAAAGACATACCAAGCGGAACACAGGCACTGCACCAACATTGCTCCCTCTAGTCACTAATATGGTAAATGTGCAGTCAATTGCAGGGTGAAAACAACTGTCTATTGTGCTTTATAGCTATTTTCAAGTGTATGTGGACACCATAATTACTGTGTAATAATCCTGCCTACTTCAAATGATGTTTCTGATGGTTTCGTTGACTCATTCTGAATTTTTAATTCCCCCAGCCCCCAACAAATGAAGAAAATTAAAAAGCTGTTTTACATAGATTGCCAAATATTGTGAGGATATGCATTTGAGGGAGGTGGAGAGGAGGGAAAAAATATTAGTCATATCACAAAGCAAAGCTAATATATTAATGGTGATTCAAGAGAAGACAACAGCAAAGTTAAAGAGCATCATGAACAAAGTATAGATCAAATTTTATGTTGTGTTCCTATGCCTCTAACAAATGGTCATCTCACATAACTGACTGAACATGGAGCCTGCTTTGCACCAGAGTCCCTGCCTGCTCTGTGGGGCTCAGGGCAAAGATATACTGAGAAGAAACTTGATGTAAATGGCAAGCTTTCCATGGAGGGTCCATTCCACACATCTTGCATTTCCTTGCTGTTCAAGATGGTAGTGCTGGGCTGCATCAGCTACTACAAAGCTCTTAGCAGTCAGAACAGCCTCAGTGAAAGGGTGGAGACTGGAGAATTGGAATCTTCTGAAAGCTTTAGTGAAGAAGATGAGTTTCAAGTGGGTACTTTGCCCTACCTCCAACTCCTAACTGACCTGCAAGTCTAAATCTCTATGTCCTCCTTGGCTTTTACTTACTTAGGCAATAGTAAACTGCCGTCTTCTCAGCCCCATTACCCTCCTTTGAATTCATGGTTATCAGCCTAATTTTAATCAGAATTTGACCCATAACAGTTAATATTTTTGTCTGTATAGTATTAAGAGGACTAATCTGCAAATTTTTCCTAGGAACATGCCTCATTGGACCAGTCTTTCTCTTTGAAAGAAATACTCCTGACCTTTTCTTTAACAATACATAGCAAAATCCTTTCTATTGGATTTCTGAGATCTTATTCCACAATTATATATAACCATAAAGTTTGGCAAAAATCATAGCCTATTTCATTCAGTGGCTTAATGCCATTAATGGTCAGCTGAAAGTCACAAGTGTCTCTCTACACAGAGAACAACGGGTCTTGCTAGACCCTCCTAAAAGTACTGGTACCATCATTAGACAATTAAAATAATTACTGATCATAACATGGCAGTCACATACAGTAAAGTATATAATATGTTTTTCTTAAATATTCTAGAATTAACTATCACTACTTAATGTATCTTTCTGTGATGTCTTACGACATTGCATGGACTTGAACATTGGCCCTGGAATATCCACACATTTCTGGATGTGGCAGTAGTACCTTTGGAATCATTTCTTGTTTACGTGTGCTTACATCCCTCTACTTAACTTCTTTAATTGCTTAAAGCCTTTAATAACTTCCTATCCTATGTCCACAACACATTTATGCATGCTTTCTGCAGTTCGTATTTTGCCATGACCTTTATGAAGTCACTGGTTTGAATCTATTTAAGGCATGAATTATGCTATATAGCAATATACCATTCCAGAAGACACTCCTTTCTTGTCAGATCACAGCAGTGTGTTGATGATGGTCAGGGAAGTAAGTTCATTAAGTCTTTTACTAAAATACTACAGGAAGCCAGCAGAAAACAATCTTAGCATTTTGAATTATTTTAGAAGGCACCATGATTCAGAACTAAACTGTTCTGTTCAGATATAACAGGGATCAAAATGTAATAAAAAATAACCACATTCAGGTAAAAACTGTCCTTGTAAAATGCTGACCTCTCTAAGAGTTGCATTTGATGATGAAATAAAGACAAGAGATGGAATCAATGATTTTGCAAGGATATTTTTATTCATTTACTGTATACTGTTGTTTGGTCTTTTAAAATTCATGAGTATTATATTGTTGGAACTACAAATTGTGCTGCAAAATCCATAATGTGATGCGTTTACTCATAGAGGTCTGATCCCAAAAGTTGTATTGAACCTACAATTCAGAGTTACCAGAACCTTGCAGAAGTTATCAAAAATCCAAACTTTTCTAGCAAAAAGGAATTTGATTTTTGGTATGTTTGATGTTCTAGCTTAAATTCCATGCTGTAGGCTGCATCAGCACCATAAGGGCTTTACGTATGATCAATGACAGAAACTGAGCACCTAACAGATACTACTTTGAAAAAAAGAAGTAATGCTTAAATGGTATAGTTAGGTGCCTAAATGGGTAGATGGACCATCTGAAGACACTGAGACTTTAAAGAGTTTGCATTAAAAAGAAGTGGGGTTTAGAATGTATTTGTGTAATATCCAAGATTTTTTTCATTACTATTAATGCACCATGGTTCAACTATAGTGAAAGTGCAATAAGCAGTTCAACAACAGTTTCCACATGCCCTACTTGCAACATCCACCCCATTTGCTGTTTTTCAGTGCTTTCCTTTTCCTTAATTAGTTCCCTCCAATTACACAGAACTGTTTGAATGATAGAATCAATACAAGAAGTATAGCTATTCCTTTAAGCCAGCCTTGACACTGTAACAGAAACAAAGAAAATACAAGCAATTGTCATATTAATGAGTACATGAGGTGACTTCCTCCTCTTCTTTTTCAGAAGAAATTTTACACATAAAGAAGAGGGGCTAAGTCAAAAAACCTGGAACAAGTAAGGGAAAATAATGGAAATTATGCAGGAAAAAAAAGAAAAAAAAGTAGCTATGGTGAGTTATACTGATTTTTTTTTTTTTTTTTTTGGGAAACTACAAATTCCTTCAGCTATGCCCTGCTAAACAATCCAAAATCTTAAATCTCCTATTTCCAGTTATATTTGCTGAAAACTGGAGCCAGAAATGCAGGGGTTAAATGGCCAGAGAGCAGGTACAGCTGTGACCCTGCAACCCCTCAGCCAATGCTGATAACTTGTTAAGAGCACATCTACATAAGAGAACAAGCTTGTTAATAAGAAATCTCTCAGCTTTTTTTCCAGAAATTCATAGATTTTGGCAGTAATTTGGACTTCTTTTTTTTTTTTGCCCTATAATGGTAAGTATTTTCATTTAAAGTTGTTTGTTCTTTTAATCTTCTGGGGTGTATAATTTAATAAGAGGTTTTAGCCCCTTTTGCTCTGAGAACAGTGGAAGAATGGAGAGCTCGTCTATTAATAGCTGGTGAATTTATCTTTCTGCTGAGGAGAAAAAAAAAAAATGCTGATGGGTAGACATACCAGCTAGTTGTGTTGAGATGAAGGGCGGGTCTAACTTCTCTGTGAAGCATAAGGGATAAAAAATACTTTAACTGTGAGAGAGCTGAGTGGTAAAAACTAGATTATGTGGCTAAACTGTAGCAATTTGGCTCTAAATATAACACAAAAATAGCTTATGCACTGGAGCTATTTTGTATATAGTGTTCTTAAGCTTAGGAAATATTTTAAAAATAGAAAAAGCTAATTATAAAATAGTTTTCTTGTTGTAAATACAGAATAAGAAGCAAAGGGAGTGAAAAGGGACACCACCCTGTAATTACTTATCAGTGCAACTTGGAGATTATTCTTCTTTTGCTCTTTGTTGCAAAGGGGGGAGTTGATGATAATCTTGAGTCAGTTGACCTGTAAACTGTATTCCTCTGGATGTGGAGACTTTTATCTATGTAATACCTGGATGAGACTCTATGATCTTGGCTTTTTGTGTGATAGTGTTACTCTGGAGTTGGTTTGGGTTTTTTTTCAGTTGGTCAGAAACTTCCTTTTTTTAATGCTTTTTCTTGTTTTGGTATGGTTTGGGGTTTTCCTTGAGGGGTGGGAGAACTTTCTCTAAAGCCATCTTGGCTAGCTGGTACTAATAGCTGTTAATTCTGAAATCCCTACGAAGGGTGACACATTAGCTTTCAAAACAGAGGCAAAGCCTGTGGGGTTTTTTTTGCCAATATATTAAAAACAAAACAACAACAGAAAAATGCTTAAAGCTTGTATTGCGCTAGTGATTATGTTGTTGGCTTACAAAGCTGGTGTACTTTCATGGGTAGGTGATGAAAACCAGTTTCAGTATACTTGTGAATATCCTTAACCTCAAAGAGGTATGGGTGTTTGTGGCTTGTTAAAAGTAGTACAGCCTGACAAAGCTTAGCTTTACAAAATCTCAACAGGAAACAGTGATGATGCTGAAGACCGAATCCTGCTGTGAAAGAAGCATTCACTATCTTTTAGGGCTATTACCTTATATTTATATTTCAGTGTTGATGCTATAGCTGTCTGAATTACTTATATATTTTATCTTTCTGTACAAAAAGTCGTGGGTCCTAGAGAATTGAAGTTACATAAGGAATATGTTGGCTCCTTGAAGCTGAGGAAGCGTGTCAGTTTCTTCTTGTGGTGTGAGGGTCTGCAGTAATTGGGTTACCAGACAAAAGGCAGATTCAGCCCTGACATGAAAGGTGTGGCAAAACCAACACTTCAGGAGGTCCGCATCAAGTGCAGACAACCTTCTCCCATCACCATCCTGATGAGGTGTTTCCTGATACTGGGCATAAGCCTGCCTTAGACAATGCCGTTGCCTTTGAATATGCTGTAACCATGGGGGAGGGCTTTAGACACATTTCCCTGCTGTGGCACTTGTTTATGGTAGTTTATAGTATCACAAGATATGAATGGGAAATGGGATCAGAGAAAACAGGGTTGGATGCATTGTCAGTGCTATCTGTGCTGTGCACCAGCACGGTGTAGCAATCCCAGGTGACTGGTTTCAGAACTGCAAACAGTAGAGCTGTGTCAGCACAGTGCTGCACCTGAATTAATTAGTCATACTTATAGACAGAAAGCTAACTTACTGGGGACAGACTGTGCTAATGATATGCAGCTCTAGGCTCTGAGGCTGTTAGCTGGGAATGGCACAGTGCGAATATGCCAGGTTCTGTGTTACTAGCTAGAAGTCTACAGCAGAAGTTTACTGCACTGTTGCACTTGAAACCATATGGGGTGAAAACACTGCAGCAGGTCTGAGAGGAGAGTGAGCTTTAAATACGAATGCAAATCCAAAGTCAATGTTATATTTCAGTGCTGCCTCTGAGATTTATGCTAAACCCAGATTTTGTTCCTTTAATATTTTGTGGTTGCCAGGGTGCTCAGAAAAACACAAGAAGAAATATTTCTTACAGAAGCTGCTAAATATAACTGGTTTGTTCACCTAAACCATACACTAAATCCTCAGATTTAAAGAATCTCACAGCAGTAATGACTACAAAAGTTATTGAGAGTGGTTTATCTGAAAATGTAAACTACTACCTCTCATGATATTAAAACACAAAAATGGATTTACTCTGTTCCTAAAGGAGTCTTGCTGGTCAGTCATAGCCAGCAACTCTCTGTATCTAAACACCAGATACAAGGAATATGATCAATTCACCCCACTTTAGATTCTAAAGCAATTACACTGAGTCGCTTGTCTCCTGACTCACTCCAGTCTAAGCTGAAATGACTCAAAGCCACTATTTTCCACCCCCTCACCCCATTATCTGTTGGGGGGGGAACCGAGGCATATGTACTAGATGAAATGTTGTCATCAGTCAACGCTTGGTGAATACACACTGTTTCATTATTTGTACTGAATGTCAACCTAACATCTGGTGACAGCAGAATATGACTTGCTCTGTGTTAGGAAACTGTCCTACAAAACCAGGGTTCTGAAACTGAAGATTGGGAGGTAGTGTGTATAAATATAAGTAAATATGAAAGACATGACAGTCTTAGAAGTTACTAATTGTAAAGCAATGTATACAGGGTTTGTCTTGGTAGTAAGCAAGTTTAAGTGATTCTTCTGTCATATTAAAAATGTAAAGATTCAAAAGGGGGTTCTATTAAGAAGGCATTGATTAAAATAATTCACTATTAGACTACTTTTATTTTTCTTTATCAAAGCAAAGATTATTTTATTAGTAGTATTAGTTATTGCTTCCAGTGGCATCTATTTGACTTTACACATTTTATCTTCCTTAACTGCATGCTGTATTTTGCACATGTGCAGGGAAGAGTTTAAGGTGAAAAGCTGCAAATAAAGAGAAGCATAATGCCTGTGAAAGACAAAAGAACATAATGGAAAAGTGAATCTTGTAACTAGAATGACCAGCTTAGAAAACTATCCTACTAGAAATAAAATTGGATTAGACCTACTAACTCAGTGATTTTACTTTTGATGGTGGGAATGACATTTTTGGATAGCTGCTTACATTAGCAGCCCCTTATAGGAGTAGATTCTTGCAGGAAGACTCTTAACTTCCTGGGATAATACATTCAGATGAACTGTGAACATCCAAGCTACTTTGCACATACAAAGCTGTGCTTCCAGTAAACTAGGTAATTTATTATGTTTATGGCTATCTGTAAAACTTAAGTGGTCCTACTTAAATTGTAGTTCTGTATAATCACCAGAACTAAGTAGTTTTAAATGCAAATAGTGTTAGGTATAGGGGTCAGTGTTCCAAGCACTAATTTATGTGATCAGCATGGTTTCCCTATGTTCCAAATAGAGCAGAAAAACAGATTTTGGCTTGCAGTAAAATACTATTGTCACCTTAAAAACACAGTCTGCTGCTAGCTGCCAGATCTAAATGAACTGTGGTTCAAGAAGCTGGATTTATAGCAAAGTCAAAAGCAGTTATGGCAAGGCTCCCTGAACTGATAACAAAATAATATTAATCATTATGCTAAAATGTGTATCTAACATCAAGTCCTTTACAGCAAGGCTACTGTGTATCTTCACCCATAGTCTGTTTCAAACATTCACAATACAAATCAACCCGAAGCCTCCAGGATTTCTCAGGAAATATGTTCTGCAGGATCTTGATGAGTTTTTCCACTGACATGACCTCTTTTTCCCTGTCCTCCCCACTGTATTTCCCTCTTTCATTCATCCTGATGTATATAGTCTACCTAGCAGAATTGCAAGGGGCGATGGCAGGCGTCCAGGACAACCTGTCAGCACAGGCAGCAGGGAGGTGGTGACTCAGCAGAGGCACTGTGTGTCTTTGCAGTCTGCTGCAGCATCTCTCTCTTGCAACCTTCCCGGAGGCAAATCTTCTGTTTGACATTGAATGTGTCCACGGTTTCTGCTTATCTGTATTTTGATGGAAGGGAGGATGTGTCCTTTTCTGAACCTGAGAACATGAAGTTGCCCTACAGAAGATAATAAGCCAAGGAACAGGCTCTGTGTGGTTTGAGGATTATTCGAGACTTAAACTGAGAAGGCAGCTGGCAATTTTTTAAAGTAACTCATCAAGAACCAGACACTCGCTTAAACTGCAGTGTTAAAGCTCTTCTAAATAGCATAATTTCACTGCATTTGTGCCACGCTGCATCCTGTACAAACCCAATGTGACATGCAACACCCCAACATTTTCTATACATGCTGGGATTATTTAGAATAAAATTAAATGATCTGGTGTTCAGAAACAAGCTGCCTACTTCTAAAGGAGTTGTACTGAAAGGTACAAAGGGGCATCAATGCAGTCAATCATGTGTTAGGATACCTTTTTTTTTTTTTTTTTGGTCTGTTTTCGCTCTTCAAACTGCTTTTTAAGGACAAGAATTTAAATGGCTCCCTCTTGTGGCAAGAAAAAATCAAGATCATGTTCTTTGGCAAAAAACGGTCCTTGAACAGAAATTGGAGTATGTATATGCATTCATACTGCGGTGTGGTGGCTGATGAGGAGACTGCACACATCTATCCCTTGCTGCTTAGGTACTCTTGAAACCACCTAAAAAAAGTACCTAAGCATTACTTAGATTGTTACCTTTCAGTTGCATATGCTGGAAGAGTATGGAAAAATAGATTGACCTCCATATATATTGCACCCCATCCAACTTGCCAATGTAAAATAGACTATATTGTGTCTCGGAGATCTCTGGAATATCTGGATAGCATAGCTTAATTTATTTCTGATGTATTTCACAGGTGAGCAAATTTGAACCTTCTAAGGGGTGGGAGGGAAGCAATGAACTCTGGAGGAAAGCTATGAGCATAAGTGAGTTAAGTGAATGGCAGTGAGGAAGCATAAATTGGATTTCAGCAACCCTGTAAGTCTTCCCTTCTTTCTAGTATCTACTAGCTGATAAAGGTTTTGCTTAGGCTTTTAACTTATGAAGGTTTTCTTCACAATAATTAATTGCTACAAAACCCTGAAATGAGGAACTGAGATTTTGTTGTAGCATGGGGCGTGCTTTGCTAACTTTGGATATTAAGCAATAACCTTGGAAATGAGCATCGGAGAGGAAAAATCCTTGTTAGACACCTTAAGGTCTCAGTGACCTCAAGGTGCAAATTAAATGTATAGACAGGGAGTATCTACCATACCTCTTGAGAAAGCAGGTCTGAAAAGCTTTGTTTCAAGATAACAGACTCCAATTCTGTGTTTTCTAACAAAATCTGTTACTGCAGTTATGAATTGGAGAGAAAAGGAGGAGGGGAAAAAAAAATGAGGCTAGGCCCACTGCAGAGTAGGACTAATCATACAGATGGCTTTAGAGCTTGATAAAGCTACTTTGCAGATTAATGGTTTGAGAACCTCCATTTCTGCAGATTCAGAAGTCTGATGGCAGATATGGGAGGCTATTTTACTAGCCTGAAGGAGGGGTTTTAGAAGTATTCTATTGTAAACTCTGCTTTAGTTGCCTGTCTTTCTTTGTAAAAAGTCTTCCATGTTACAACCTTGCAGGTCGTTAACAAAATAACAATACGACTACCAATACCAAATTTTATATGCTTTTCAAATCTAGGACTTGAAGTGAGAACAAATCATTCGGAGGTAGATACAGAGAGGTGGAGTTGCCCCTTGCTCACAGAAAGGAAAAAATTACTATGGTGCACTGAATAATTCAGTATCTTACAGCTTCTGGGTCTAGATACATCTGACCTCAGAAATACACCTTTTATTTACCTAGCCATGTGAACTTAGTTTTCTGAACATCACCACCATCATGATCTTAATGGAACCAAGCTCGCTTCCTCACATTTAAGCCTGTTGGGATAGGATGAGGCAACTGGGCATATCATTACCTATTTCTCTTGAGGTACTCATTCCAAAATATATATACACATACAGAGAGATAAAATGGAACTTAAATATTTTTATCTTAGATATGACCAAACACTGCTACTCTGAACTAATAATAGAAAGTCTGGGGTACCTGCCTGGAAAATGTGGGAGACTGAGCTCTTCAGATGGAGAGGATTTAGTATCTTCCCTTCTGGATTCTGTCTCTTTCTCTCCTGGAGTATAGCCAAAATGCAGGCTGATTTATCAGAGAGGTGCTCTTGAAGACTTCAATAGCTTGTGTGGAGGAAAAAAAAAAAAAAACCAAAAAACAAACAACTTCTGATCAATAAAGCACACAAGAACTGTATCCGGTAGTAAAGGCCCTCCAAGTTAGGTTTTTGAGACCTAGCACTAATATTAATAAGCCAACACAAGAGTATCTTTCCAGTTAACTTGCATTTTTTTTCCTGCATAGCTTTGCCTTGTGAGATACTGGCATACATAAAATGGGGCCACCATAAGTTTATTTCTATTTACTTCTGTTTTGTAGCAGAAGACTAGTACGGCAGGAATACACACTTGAGACTTTAGGCTAAGTCATGAGGCATGCTCGGGCTATCCTTCCCCTGTCACTTTTGTGTCCACCTTAGTGTAAAATTAACTGGGGGACTAGTGAAAATGGTTATGCAAAGGGTTTCTTTCAGTAAAGATGGAGAGAACAGGAGGATGTGACAAGCATCTGGAAAGCTATAGGTTTGGAGGTGAGGTTAACTCCTTAGTAAAAATAATCTTGCAATAGGAAAAAAAGCTTATCCTGCAATAGTAATGGGTGACAGAATTTAGCATTTGTTAGCTTTAACACTGAAATGGGAAATACTGGTGCCTTTGGTGTTGCTGAATTGATTTGCTGCATGAAGTTGGAACTTGGGTAAGCTAAGTTAGGTTATATAATGGGTGCCCATGGTGGAAGGGTGTTCACCTTTGTGGTAAAATCACCTAGAACACTTTCCACTGAGCTACTGAAGAAAATGTCATTCCTTCAGGTGCTATTTTGTCTGGTCTCCACTACAGTTAAGGGTTGGTACACTAGAAGTTCTGGAGTGAGACTAATATTAGAAAGCATTTTGCAAAAAAACCTCAGGGCACTATGCTTCATAATTTACAGGAAGAAAATCAGGTTTGTGGTTTCTTAGCTTTCTTAAATCATTTCTGCTTAACCTTGGGTGATCAAATATAGTCCATCCCTTAAACAAGGTTCAGATTTGAAGTTTATTATTTCTTCCTTAGGTGTGCAGGATTTTAGTAAGCAAGCAATTTAATACATATGTTGATTTAAACAATTTTTTTTCCAGCTGAAGTAGGAGATTTTGTCACTGATTGTCCTCTGTCTACATGGTATCAACCTTTGGTCTCCATGAAGAGCCCAGCTGTTTTTACAGAGAGAAAGTAACATCGTCAGGATCCAGTTTCCTGTGACTTGTAACTCACAACAGGGAATACTGTAGACAGACTTAAAACTCTGAAGTTTTTGTTAGTCACATAACTGTCAATGTCCTAGATGGCTGAAAAGCACTGCAGCTTATCCTAGACCTAAGATAATGATCTATACCACAGCAAATGCTTACCATTTTAATGGAACACAAGGTAAAACACCCTACTGAATTTATGCCATATGTGCATCTTTACTGAACACATACTGCATACCAAAAAGAATTCCTGTAGGTAAACTACACTATGCTCCTTTAAATAAACCCACTGCAATCTGACTTCAAAAAAAGCCAAGGCTTATATATAACCAGCTTCCCACCCCCCCGCTTCTGTGCCACTGTTTTTTGGGGCTTTTTTTTTTTTTTATGCAAAGCATTTCAGCAGTGTACTTAAATGATTGTTGCATAATATGATTATATGCTTTTCTAAACTGAGGAATGCCCCACTTGCTATATGTTACACACCACTGCCTTGATTCTCTCCCTGGAATTACATCGTGACACACATATTTCTGGCAGCTGTCAGATGTTAAAGCGGAGGTTTAGGAGATTGCGTTGTTTTCTTCCTCTTCTCATGTACTGAAAACGAGTACTGATTATCTTATGCCTTTACTCTGAAGGGAAAGATTACGGGTTGATTCAAGTGGTGGGCGGTTGTTTTGTTTGGGTTTTTTTCTCCCCGTCCCCCCCTTTCTCGGTCCTCTCCTGTCTCACTGCAATATACCACCCTAACTTGTATTACAGGAATTTAGACGTTCGTGTCGCTAAGGCCAAAAGATCGGCCTCGACCTGAGGTGAGGCCGCCTGCCCCGGAGGAGGCGCGGCTGGTGCTCACCGAGCTCACCCCCGGCACTCCATCCGTGGACTGGCCGCACTCCCCCTCAGGCGCGGGGATGATCGCTGCGGCACGAGGCCCCCAGAGCCGGTACTGCGAGCTCCGCCTTCTCCCCGCCACAGCCGCTGACCGGCTCCCGCCCGCCTCCCTGCACGTACCGATGCCCTCACCGCGGCCGTTCAACAGCCGCCGGTGCGCGAGGGGGGGGCGTGGCCGGCCAGGCGCACGCCACCGCCTGCGCACGCGCGGAGGCGCCGAGCGCGACCTCGGAAGCCGCGTGGGGGAGGGAGGGGCGGGCGCGCGCGATGCGGCCGGCGGGAGCATGACAGGTGGCGGGAAGCGGAGGCCGCGCGGGGCTGCAGGCCTGGCCGGCGAGCAGGTGGCTGTTGGCGGGCGCGCGCGCCGAGCTGGGAGGCGGCCGGAGGGGAGGGGAGCTGTGAGGGAGGGGGAGTCTTTGGGGGTCGCCGAGTCGCCAGGCGGGGCCCGGCCCTGGCGCTGCGGGGCTGGCAGCCGCGGCCCAAGGTATCCTCGGGGCCAGGGGGCGAGCCCCTAGGGCCGCGGCGGTGGGGCCGTAGGCCTAGGTCGGTGCGGATGCCTCACGGTGGTGCCTCCTTGCCCCTCTTTCTGGTTTGGTCCGTAGCTTTGAGGAAAGCCGCGGGTCCCCTCGCTGTCCCGCAGGGGAGCCTCTCCTCTCCGCCCGGGCTTCTCCGCGACTGCCGCAGCCGCCCTATCCACCATCCCGCAACCTGCGGCTGGGAACGGCTGAGCCTGGTGTAGTTCAGTACCTGATGGCGGCCCAGTTAAGACGTGAAATGTCTGCCTTGTACGGTCCGAACGGAACAGGAAGCCTTGCTCTTTAAAAAATTACTATCCTTTAAACTGGGGGCAAGGATTCCTACCGACTCGTGGAGCCTCGTGTCGGAGCAAGGTAGTTGAGGTCACCAGTCTAGGGGTGTGCTTGAAGGGATTGTTTTCTAGCCTGTTTCAGCTCGTGTAACCTCACGTTTTGAAACGACTTAAACTTTAAGCTGCTTTTAGAATGCTGTAAACTGCATCAGTTCAGATGTTGAATAGCAGAGTAGTTCAGATAAGAGACTTGGAGGACATTTGTTGTGTCACTGAACCAAACATGACAAAATAGTATCTCTACTTCTAACTCTCTAAAACACACAGGTTTTTTTGGATGCAAGCTGCTGTGTGATTGGAAATGATGATTTTACAGCTATGTAAACTTTGGGATCGCTTAGCCCTTAACTAATAGAAGTGCTTCTCTTGGTTCTATTGATGCGTTAATATCAAAGTAGAGCTTTGCCATTTCAAACGTGTTTAGCATATGTCTTAGATAATGCTGTCAAGGGGTTCTCTCCAAAATAGATGTTCTAATCAGTATATATGCTGTTTTAACGAGTAAGGCTTGTAATAGGTACCTGGGGGGTTTGTTCATAAAAGTCAGTGAAGCCGAGCTGTGTCACAATGATAGCAGCTTTTGTGG
>JANHGN010009973.1:0-31270 GCA_024605025.1 Megaceryle maxima | reverse complement strand
TATGTTAAAGTCTCTGTCACATGAAATAACTAAAATAAATTGGAGATGTTTTTGTACATTTCAAAACAAGACAATCACACCATCACCTCAGAAATCACTGAAATTTCTATTTTCTTTATCAGCAAAATTCTGTATTTTTGTCTGCTTATCTGATGTGCCAAATCACTGCTGTCAAACAGCTTCATGTATTGTACAATTTGTCCATTGTCTCTCTGTAACTCTTTTCAGCAGATGTCTTCAAAATGCTTAAGCATGACACTGTTGTTACCTGAGTATCACTCAGTATTATACTGTATCTCAATCCTAGGACACAATTCAGAGATACAATCTAAGTAAACTCACAGTTAGCAAACTCTAAGTACATATACCTAAGATACATATACATGTACACACCTAAGATTAACTACAGAATGCAACTTCCAGAGTCATGAAAATACAGAGAGAATGGGAGTGATTATTTATCTTCTACTCTCATCAGAGAAACACAACAAAAGCTTATACTTTTTCTCAGTAAGTAGCCACAAATAAGGATTATGTCCACTTTAATAACAAAAAGAAATGTCTTTTAAAAAAGATCTAGGTTAAAAATGTTACAGGAAAAGATCAACTGAAATTCCTCTATAATTACTTGCCTAATTTTAAAAAGAACAGAAAAACATAACTAGCATAGAAACATAAATCAGTATTCACCAAGGAAAATACAAATATTAAATGTATTTAGAGTATATTTATTGCAGGGGAGAGAAGAATTCAGCATTTCTGAATGTTCTCCATCTTCACTTAATGTAAGGGAGTAAGCAGATAAATTATGAGTAGTATTCACTTCTCCAATCAATCCCCCTTTCCAAAGCAGTTTGATCAAGTAATGTATTTACATGTTCTAAGCCACCTCCTGTGCTTACATATACTGGCAGTTGGTGGTAAAAACATAGGACCATAGAAAGAAAGTTATTTCTCACCTGCATGTTCCTCAGTAACTGGAAGATTTCCATGGTTCGAAACACAATGTCCTGAACAGTCTCTTGGCCAATTCGACAGAGAGAAGCTGTATTTACCTCCCTAGCTGCTTGAGCCTGTGTCCCTGAGAAAGCACCAGGCGGCATGCCCGCCCCGGCGAGAGGGGGAGTTGACATCTCTTGCTGTTAACCAGTCTCACTGGGTCTAGCTGCACAAAGAAGTTAAGACAGAATTGAGTAAGTACTTGTTTGAGTCTCTCATAATAAACTTCTGTATGGTGGCTGCACTGTTCCTTTTCCCAATATGCGGTCCTATCCAAGAAAAACTGTTCAACTGATAAAAGACGGCTCGGTGCAGCAGCCTTTGGTTTGGATACTGCTCCTTTACCCAGTACGGCTTTGCTGGGCAGGGGAATTGAGAGTGCACTCCTCACAACGGTGACTAGGAAGGCCCCTGTCCGAATCTGTCTCAAGGGGACACGAAAGGGACTTCTGTCCCGCTCCAACAACTAAGTCCGCAGCCCTCCTGCTGGGTTCCTGACCGACACCTGCCCAACTGCCCTTCCCTCTGCTGCAGAGAGCGGCCTGAGGCGCCGCTGAACCTGGCCAGGGCCCAGGCTGTGCTCCGAACCCCGCAGAAACACCTAGACACCCCACCCCGCTCTCCCGCCTAGGTCCCGGCTCCCCCCGGAGCTGCAGGCCTCTCCCTGACGAGCCGCCCACCAGTACCTCCCCAGCTAGCACGGCCCCCAGGACGCGACATGTGCTTCGCTCCCCCCACCCCCCGACCGCAGCGGGGCAGCCCCCGGCAGAAGGGGGCGAGGAGGCGCCTCCCCAGACCCCTCAGCCTCTCCTTTGGGCGGCCGGTTGGTAACGGGAAGGCCGCGGCACAAGCTGCCAGTACAGGAGGCAGCGAGGCCCTCCTCAACGGAGGGCGAAGCCGCCCGCACCCCCCCGAGTCTCCCCTCCTGCCCACTCCCCTCCCCGGGCAGCTGCCGGTACTCACGGGGCACCGGGCGCCGCGTTGCCTTAGAAACGCGCAGGCGGAAGTGCTCGACAGCCCCTGGAGGCGCGGGCGACCCGCGGCGGAAGTGGCGTCACGGCAGCCGCCGGGACGGGGTGCGAGGAAGATTTGGCGGGGGCCGCAGGTCGGGGTCAGCGCTTTGGGGTTGGGAGCCGGGAGCAGCGCCGGGCCTGGCGGGCCGTCCCCGTCCTTTGCTGCAGGGTGTCTGTGTCGTGCTGCCTCCCCTGGGGAAACCCACGGCCCTTGCAGGCTTGGCGCCGTCCCTCTGCCCGCCGCGAACGGCCTCTCCGTTGAAGGCCTTACTTGGGAGCCGCGTCTTCTTTCTGGCTTGCTGAATCAACTGGGAGTTTATGGGCAAGACGGCGTCTGGATGTGTCGGCCCGGAGCTCGGCATGTGGCTTCTTGGGGTTGAAAAGTTAGGTCAAAATGTTGACACGTTGACATAAGTCACAGCACTCCTGTAATGCTGCACTGTTTGGTAGAGAATGCTGAACAATTATCTGTTTTGCAAGGTAGGTGTGTATATGTGGGTGTACATATGCGCACCTGTGTTAATGTTGCAGCTTTATAGGGGTGCTGCTACTTGTTGCAGGAATGCATTTTTGCTAGTACTGAAAAGCCTTCCTCTATGACTGTATTTGCATTGGTATAAAACAGTTCCATCTTGTCTACCCTGAGCGCTTTCACTACACAAATACAACTAAACTGATGCAGTTTTGTGGCACAGGCAAGACCTCCTGTGTGAGGAACACCCTGAAAAAGAAACCAGTTGCGGGGGTATAGGCCGATTGAATGTTCTATGCAGTAGTCAGTGCTTACTGTCTGACTGCAACAGAAAGTTTATTCATATGCATAAATCAGTAAATGCCAACGCTTCTCTTTTTCCAGTTATGTCATACCTAGGACTTTGTATATGAGTGATGTTGACAGTAAGTACCTGAAAATGCAGAAGATGGCATTTGTATACCTGCTGCTTCTCACAGATTGTAGGAAGTACAGTCTTGAAGTAGTTGTGCTGTATTAAAACTGATGTCATGAATGATCTGCTGTATGAAATGCATTGCATTTGTAATGCTGTAGGAATAAATCAGAAGTTTGACACCTGATATACAGCCTTTGTTAGAAAGAAGAAAGCAGTCAAGGAACATTCAGGGACAGAACTGCACAAACTTGATGCAGAAAATGTTTTTTTAATTCAGAATCAGATTAATAATAGGAAACACAACCTCTCTCCCTAATTACAAGCTTTTAGCTGCCTTGCTCGATTCTCTCTAGCTGCTGCTTTAGCCAAAGTGCAGCGTAGATAATTAAATTTTAACAAAGATCTTAGCATAAAAATTACAGAAATGGTTTCTTAAATGTAGGGGAAAAAATATGTTTATAAGAGGAGAATATTTTCAGACAGCAAAAGAACATCCCATGGTGTCTGACTGGACAGTGCTTGAGAAGAGCAACCCCTGGGGAATTTTATGGGCTTGTTGGAAGGCTTGCATCTCACTGCACTGTATGTTTAGGAAATGATGCAAGACCAATTCAAGAGTGGAGCACAAAGGATCCTGTTTTCCTCTTTTGCTTGCATGCCCAAGAGCTCTGTTCACACTGCTTAACTTTCTGCCCCAGATCTGATGACATGAGAGTAATGAGCGGTTCATCCCACCTACTAAATAAGGCTGCCCAGCACAGACTCCCTATACAGTAATTTCCTGAAGTACACCTCTGCCATGTGCAGTAGGCAGCTGAAATACAGAGCCAAGTCTGTGCGTGAAGGGTGCTGAAGAGTATTGCTGGCAGGCCTGAGGTTCTTCATTCCCAGTCTGTGGAACCATCTAAATCTGATTTTTTTGCTCTTAGACAAAAGAATCTCCCTTCTGCTCCCCTTCCCCCCCTTTTACATAAGGAATATTTTCTTGGTTGAATGGGAAAAAAGTTGAATATATATTATGTTGTGTTTTGGTTTTGTTTTTTTTTTTTTAATCAATCCATTAAGCAGCCATTGTCTGAAGCCATTGTCTCACTTCAGTTTGGGCCAAGTGCTTTCATCTGGAACCAAATTACAGCTCATTGAAATTGACATCCGTGTCAATTTCTCAAATATCAGTTCAACTGGTGTCTTAGGATGCTGCAGCCTTTCTTGGGTTGTAGAGAAGCTACCAAAGAGGTAACAAAGAGCCTATGCCTACACATAGTAGTCTAGTCCAATCAACTTTAACACAAATTTGAAATTAGGACTCTTTAAATAATTTTCAGTGATTATCATTTTCACAATGATAATAGCTTATGATTTTTTAAGAGGTTCTCACTCACATACCCTGGGCAACTCCAAAGGTGGTATGGCTATGCTCTACCAGGAAAGCAAGAATCCTCAGAAGTGAGGCAAGAGGATATTTTCCTGTTTTGTTTGAACTGTTTTCTGTGAATTGGTCAATATGCTTGCAAGGTAATATGGATCATTCTATTTTAAAATAAACAGAACTGAAGGGATTCCTGGATCATCCTCTCTTTTCCTTCAACAAAGAAGAGCACACTCCCTCCCAAGTTTCCTCATGCTCTTCCCTCACAGCAGTGCTTTGATACTGTTTCAGTATCAAAGTGCTTTGATACTGTTTCAGGGTGACAGATGGGCTCGGGGGAAATGTATTAACCAAGAAAGGGCTTTCATTCTCAGTCCTGTCCCATTCAGTGTTTATGTGTGGATTCAGAGAGAAATAATGGGACTTTGTGGAACCTTTGCCAACAATAAACAGACAAGGCACAATTTTACTGTTATCAAGCTGTGATAGATAACAGCATGGCACATCACTTTTTTTAGCATGTGGCCAGAACAGACAGTTAAACTAGGTGGAATTTTATTCAGCAGATATTGCATTTATAGGCCAGAGGAAACAGTTAAGGACTGTGATTAGGTGAGGCAGATTGTGAGTTTGGGGGTTTTTGTGTGGTGTGGTTATTTTTTGCAATGGTGTTTTCCTCATCTAGACAGGTATTTTCATGAACTGTGAAGGCAGTCATTTAGAGGGAAGCAGGATCATAGTGCTAGATAAGATGGGATATACATTAGATAAGGTCGGAGCCCAAAGCATTGGAGCAAAGGGCTAGTACTCCATGCCTGTGCTCAGTGGAGGATGGATACAGCTGTTTTCTGGACCTAGGAGGGGCTGGGGTTGAGTAATTATAACCTCTCTGCCATTATATGATTGTGTTGCACAGCCCTTTGGTGCTGTAGGTAGCTGGAAGGACAGTAAGAGAACAAGATGGAAGAGGTTCAGCCTCCCTGCTTGCTTCTTTTCTCCTTCATCCTCTGTTTATCCATAAGCAAACTTGTCTATACTTGCTATGTGTTACTGGCACCTTCTGCTGGGGCTCAGCGAAGCAGGATAAGTGTCATGCCTACTGGGTTTAATACAGGTAGTAACAAGCTTCTGTGGTTTACCATAGCCCAGCCTCTGAATGTTCACAGAGTGGCCAGAGGAAATGGTCTGTAGAACTCTAATTTCAGAATGGCCTTGTGCAGTGGAGTGGCTGCCAGGTGCCCACCAAGCCACTCTCTCACTCTCCCTTCTCAGCAAGACAAGGGGAGAAAATAAGGTGAAAATCTCATAATAATAATATGGCAGTTTAAAGAAAGACAGCAAAAGCTGTGCATGAAAGCACAGTCCTACTGTAGACTGATCCAAACAGCACTGCAACAGGTGTCCTTGTACAGTATAGAGACTGTCAGGACCTTCATTGTCTCCATAACTCAGAGTCATATCCATTTCCCATAATATGAGACAAGCATTAAAAGATAATAGGGAATTCCACCAAAGTGTGATAGTTCAGTGTACTTTTGGGGGCCTTACAGCGTGACATAGCTTTTTGGTTCTCATTTTGCAGTGGGTCCTACAACACCTACTTTGATCTTGAGGTATGTTATTAATTCTCTACTTCTCTAATGTTTGCCTCTTGACCTTTAAGCTCAGAAATGTTGCACTTGGCCAATTTCACTTTCCTTTAAATACCAAAGAACTAGTTTTGTGTTCACTGCTTTCTGGAATGGAGATTGTTGAAACATCCTTCCCCACGTTTTACATGATGAGCCATTACACCCAACAGTTGCTACTCTTACTGTAACTGTGACAGAAGGAAAAGAAAGAACAGAAAGTCCCCAGACTTCTTCCAGGGTATCCCAATGCAGAAGCCTCATCCTTATAATCTTACTACTTTTGCAGTTGTTTGGTTGCTTGTCTCCAAAGAGACATCTGGGAGTCCCAACATAATGTCAACATTGTGACTTTATACCTAAGCTGACCAGCAGATGTGTCATATCTCCTGTTGGTCTTTCACTGCCCGATGCCTCTCCCACAGCCTCCTGTTGTATTGATGCTTGAAATGCTGACACTGAAAATTCTTCAAACACAACAGTACCAAGTTTTTCTTCTTCCTGCAAAAACATCCATGGGCAGTCTATGACTTCTGGTACTGGACATTCAGATATCTCCCCTGTCTCTATTTTTACTGAGCAAACAGTATCTTGTGGGACTAGCTGCTTGGAAGAGGTGGCATCCCAAATTGCAGTTTACACAAACTGTATGTCTTCATCAGCCAGATGTGCATTAATGATGCCTGTGGATAAATTTTCAGTATGCTTGTCTAATGGCTTCTCCTGGGGCTTGCACAAAAATGGCTTGGAAATGGAACATTTGCAAAGAAGCGGATGCTGGCAAAAGAAAGCATTACAATGAGATGTTAAATATGTGCACTATAATTTATACAGGCAACTAGCTTCTGGAAAACTTGACCTCTGTCCAGTAGAGAACAGAAACATATCCAGAGAGACCACCAAAGCAGTGACTGGTACCCAGTGGGACAGAGATGGAGGGACTAATTATGTTTTTGCAGCTGTTGCACCAATGCTGGAAGTATGTTGGTGACAAATGAGTTTGTGGTGGACAGCACAGTAGTTAATACTGGGGAAAAGCTAGTCTGCCCTGTGGTTTGACTGCTTATGTGCTATTAGCATTATAAGCAGGAGTGCAAGGGTGGGTTTTCCCTCCAGGGGTCATTGCTAGTATGCAGTTTCCCACTGTTGCTCCACAGTTGGAGGCACAGTTCTCATTAAGGTGCTGACAGATGATATTCCTGTGACTCAGTCCATAGTAGAGGAGAGAGAGAGATATCCTGTGCTCTTTTCTTTCCCAAAATATGTCCTAATTGTGTGAGGAGATCCATGCTGTGCTCTGGAGTATGTAGCTTTTTGTCTTAAACCCTGAAAGTCACAGCAGCCTGGGATTTCTCTCTTCATCTGCCTCTATTAATGTTTTAATTCTTTCCCTGACTATAAATCCCTAGTAGCATGTGAAAACTTTCTATTTGACTTTAAAGGAACAAGTTCACCACGCTGTCATTTTGGGGGCACTGGCCAGCCATCAGCTGACTGCAAAAAAGATCTATATTCTTGAAGTATTGTGAGCTTCATTGTTGTTTCTTGTATCTGTGGCAAGATACATTTTCTTTCACCTTAACTTCATAAGCAAAATGAGTTGTGGTTTATTCACTGTCAACCAATTTAGATTGTCTAGTCTCCTTTCTTATTTATAGGTTCCACCACCCTTCCTGCATGTGAATCAGCTATTGCATGCAAACATGGATGACATGTAAAATGGGTATTAATAAGGTGGTAAGATCAGCTCTTCTGGTGATACAGATCTGGTCCTGGGAGTTTTTTGCATTATAGTCAGTAGATCCCCTGTGTCTGTAACCATTCATTGTCTCATGCTGTCTCCTTCACTCCCTATTTGGACATTCATTCACATAATCTATTCATCCCAAGGTGCATTTTGCTCATCCTGTTTTCTTATTGGTAGCTGTAGAATAATTTAAACAAAATTGGACATACTTTATTTAGTAGTGTCATATACATTATTGTAGCAGCAGAACACTCCAGGCAAGAGTATAACTTTATTCTGCTGTGTGAATATAGAGGAAAATAGTCCTTGTCCTGAATGATTTACAATTCAGAGATTGTATATTTCGTAGCAAAGAAGATAGATGTGAAATAGACCTAATAGTTTCTGAATAAGGAAGTTAGAGCATCCTAATTTACCATGAAAGTCATCAGCACTATAGATGGTAATGCAGGAAAAGTTACAAGGGCACAAAAGATATATGGTGTAGATCCTGTCCACGAAAGCCATCATCTCTCAACACAAGTTAAATGCCACTTGTGTCTTCCCAATGAATTAAGACTAGATGAACTAAGAAATGCAATAATAGATAGGAAAAAAAGTATAGTTGGAGGCAGATGTTTGAACACAAATCATCCCTCTAGGCTGATGCATTGTTTCAGGGTTCCTGGACTGACTCTTTGACATTATTTATACAAAACTTCTGGCCACATTCCCTCTGTGCAGTGTTACAAGCAATACATTACAGAATGGGAGATGTCCTCTGTTTCCCCAGAGTTTTCTATCCTGTTCCTATGTAACCTTCTAGATGTAATTCACAATTACTAGAAGCAATATATTTATGATTATAACCTGGAATCTATATACTACATCTGGGCAATTTTACTGACTTCATTCACAACTAGTACAGGCTTGGATGATGGCAAAACTCATCATCTTGCCTGATTTGTACTAAATCCACATTAGATTTCAGGCTTTTTTCTTTTCTTAAACATTGTGTATCTTAATTTCATTATGGAGTGTTGGAAAGTGTTTTGTAACTTGTAGGTATGCTGTGTGTGAAACAGATATTCAATAAGCCCTGTATGGCTACAACCTTACTAATAAATTAAATATTCATCAGGTTGTTCTCTGAGTGCAAGGCCAGTCAATGCAGAACAGCCCATATGCATTTAACTCTTTTAAACTTTCAAAGAGTAGCAACACACATGCTGCCTACTGGAAATGATTCCTGTCTCATGTTAACTCCCAGACTGTTGATGGTGCAGTGCTAGCTGACCAGGGCAGTCTTCTCTTCTTTTTGCAATGCAGTCTAATAACAAGTACATCCATAATAATTACATTTTTTATTTTGTTCTTATGACCAGCATCTTCAAAATGCAAAATGGGATGAAAGAGAAGAGAGCTACTAAAGAAGAAACCTCGTAACATTGTAATCCATGTAATTTTTAAGAGGATAATGGAATTTGATGGAGTTGTTTGGGTTTTTTTAATTGTTATAGTGGGGCTTTTTAACACAGAATGTGGCATGAGCCAAAAGCTGTCTCCATGAGCTTTGTGAAGTGGGTGAGAATTCTGGTGTTATTTTAGTTTCACAAGTTTGTCAGTATCTGGAACAAGGCTTTTCCTGGAATGAAGATGATAATTAGTGATCTGAGATCTAGACAGATTTTGAAGTTACCACTCAAAAAGGCTTATTAGCAGAGTGAGCATACTGTCAGATATGGTGTGACAGCGTGGGGGTCTCTGAACATGGTACTGCTTGGACAATTCAGAGAATTCTTGTTCTGGATGGGAACAGCATAATTCCAGTCATCTGTGAATAGAGACTCAACAACCATAGCTAGTAGCAATGCTTTTACTAAAAATAATTACAACAAAAAGAAGAAAGGAGTGTCAGCCACAGAGTGCTCAAATATCAATCTCTTTACCTCTGCATCAGGCTTGGAGCTTTCAGCTCCTTTGCAGAACTAGTTGAAATCATGCTGCATTAGCAGGTGGCTTGATACTGTGTTTATTTGCACTGGTGGTGCTGACAAATCACCTTGGCTTTGTCGCTGAGTGCTGTGACTGTTGCAGCAGTGTTACTGTGGTGCATCTCCAACCTTGAGCAGGGAGGTTTGATCTGGATTTTAAAAGACCCCATTAAAAATAATAAAATAAAATGAAATAAAATAAACCAAACTTTATGCTAAAAGTCAGTGAAGATGTTTCCATCATGTATTTTCAATATTCAAAGAGAATTGAACATGTAGTGATACTAAACAAAATTGGTTAAAAAGCACATTCTCCTCATTCCCACTTCCTTCCACCTCATCTCCAGTGACTCCAAAAAAGTGATGAAAATTATTTGTGTTTGTTTTTCATTGTTTTTTTACATCTGAAATGTGCAGGGAGGGAGGTTTCTTTTTGAAAGTGCTCATCTACTGATACATGATATAAGGAGTAGCTACGGATGTTTTCATTTAACTGAATGGAAGTTTTTCATTAAATTAAAAGTTTTTGATGGAAAATTTCTGGGCAGCACTACCTGAATGACATATCACACAGCTTTGTGATGATAATGAGAGGAAAAACCTGAAGTGAAACCAACCAGAAAGTGGCAATGTGAAAAAGAGAAGCTGACTAGTTAGTTTGATTGCTCAAGCAGAAAACAAACAAACAAAACCAATAAAGAATGATGACCAAACCCCTTGAAGCTTACTATTTACTATTCAACTAGACATTTGAAAACTTTTCTATTTTAATGCTATAATGCTAATGTTCATTATTGGCATATGTGACAAGTATTGCAACTTTGGGGTTAAGAAGTGGGACTTTTAAAAATGTTTTTTTAACCAATACTAACCCTTTAAAATAAGCCTTTTTAAAAAAGCATTAACAAATACCATCCTTGTCATTATCAACAAAAGTAAGACTCAGGTATGAAAATAGGGGGTGTGCTTTCTTGGTATGATGCTGGCAACAGTAATAATCCATGCATTCCTGTAGAACAGAAAAGCTGAAAGATATTTACACCTAGAAGAGCAGAAGATATTCTACAAGGCACAGCACTTTATCAGACTTCTTTTTCTACTGTTAATATCTAGAGGCATTATCCTTAGTTCTAATTGCTTGAGCTGAGGAACTTCAGGCCCATATGTCTTTATTTGTCATGTGCAGGTGCCAAATTCCTGTATATATAAAGAAGACATATATAAATAATACAGGTTTTTGTTTGTTTGTTTGTTTGATTGATTTTTTGGTTTTTTAATTCAGAAAAATCTGTGAAATACTTTTTGCCACTATAGAACAAAAGTCTTTGTCTAACAACAGTGCTTACAGATAAAATCTGTGCCCTGTTACTACTTCTGCAGCTGAGATTATAGTTTGCCTATAGTGTTTTTCACACACTTTAGGAAGGTCCTTCCCTTGGACCAGTAAATACATATCTTACAAGTGTTCCTTTTTGTTCTGCCAGCTTGTGCACATCTTCCCAGTAGAGATGCAACACTGCCATCTCATCTTTCTTCTTAATCTTAATATTTAATGATGGGAATGAGCTTAGGGATGCTGCTTCCATTAGTGACAAAAGTGACAGAGCAAACATCCAGTTTTAAGAGGGCGTGGGAAGAGGTCCTTCAGCAGCTGATGTCTGCTGAGTAGTAGCTGCAGGCATGAGGAGAATTAAAAGCTTATCCTCAAGCATGAAAAGAAGACTGTAGTGCAAAGGTCAAGTCAGTGTTTCATCATTTGTCACTAAGTTGAGCTGTTTTTTCAAATCCATACCTTCTGATAGCATGAAATGTGAAGTTTTCTAAGTGACTTATCTTTGTCTATATGGCACTATATGACAGCAGCAGCAGTATCTAGTGATTCATGTCTTTGGGGAAGTGGATAACAGGAGGAAAAAAATTATATTTGGGCTGATGGAAATTGTCATGGTTCCACAGTGTCAAAGAGCCTGCTAACCAGTTGCAGAGCCAATTTACATGAGTTGAGGATCTGAACCATCCTGTATTTTATTAACTGACAATCCTGACTGAAAACTAATGAGGGTGAAATGTAAAGGATTTGATTTATACAAATTCAAAATATGAACTGCTAAATTTAAGTCTTGGGTTCAGAAACTTCAGAATGTGGGATTGATGAACTTGGTCCATCTCACAGTAAATAAAGGGCAATTCCTAAGATGCATACCTCTGCCAGAATAACTATTTGAAATCCAGACTGAAAGCACATTCTTCCTATATTATCCAGCTAACACAAGTTTGGTGGGAGAATTGTGGCTTCTTTATGTGACACCTAGCCAATGACTGGATCCTCATAAAATACAAGAGAGAAAAGTCTACTTCTAATTTTAATTTCTTTATTTTAAAAATATTTTTGCTTATCATTAAAATTCTCCAGGATTAACCCCATAGTTTAGCCTTCCATGACCAACAGAGTTTAAAAGTTGTAATATATCAGCTAAATTAACACCAGTCTCAAGTAATACATTTCAGATGTTAATCACATGATATCCATGGGCTAAATGGGGAAAAAAAAATGACAGAAAGGGCTTCATTGAATAATTGATGGCCTAAACATCAGGTCTGAAATAACAATGCTTCTCAGACTAATAATTTCACAGGGACCAACAATATTTCATCCTTCCAGAATAAATATACTGAGAAGTCAGTAGTTTTCTTTGCCTTTGTCTTTAGCATTAGAATTTGAGTATTGAGATCTTGTGATTCCTACAGTAAAGATCTTATAGGAAGAGAGGCATTTAGTTAATCCAATCTGGTGTTGTTTTCAACAGGTTTTTATCTACATATCCTTCAGCCCACTTTTGGTTTTTCAATGGTGCAGTAATTTGCAACAGGAGGGACATAGGAACTCTAAGTGCAAAGCAGGAATCCAGGCTGAGGACAGTGCTGGTGGCTGAAAATACTGAAATAATGCTGGGTACAAAATAAAAAGGTTACTTAATCTGTTAAATCACTTTAGAGAATACGTTGATACTTTTGTGCAGTGCATATATTGACTAGTAAGTGATGCTGTTCCATCACTCCAGCTGTGCATCCACAGCACGTTTTTGTTTTTTGAAGGAACTCCAAACTCTGTTTCTGCCAACATGCAGATGTTTTTGCAGTCCCTTAATATGGTCCTAAATGACAGATGCAAATGTATATGCAGTCCCCAATACCCAGGACTGCACCTGTATCTCCCAGCTCTGCACCTTTCCCCATTGTTTAGGGCCATATTAAGGTCAGCAGAATCCAGTCACAGTCTTATTTTTGCACATTGTCTGAGGGAACAGAGTCAGGTTCTTACTGGGATGCTTTTGGCAAGATCCTTCTCCTGACCTCAGCTTCCTGTCACATCCAACAGAGACACTTACTAGTGTCTCTTCTCTTCGTATCCAGTCTCTCTCTAATCTACTTAAAAAAAATCAGTTACTGTTTCCATGCTAATGATCCATAGTGAATCCCTCATCTCAGTTGGTTTTATTGGCTCTCATCCAGGGAAGTACTTAAGCATGTGCTTAGCTTTGACTTCATTGACATTCCAAACTCAAGCCAACGTCACACTTTGGAGATCTGTCAAAATAATAACTAATTTTATTATTGAAATTGCGGTGCTTTGTGCTGTAAGGTTGACACAAAAATCGGATTAGTATTGACCCTTCTAAATAAGGGATGTTAGCAAATCATTCAGCACATAAGTGATCTCTGAAAAATTAAAGAAAGAGACAACACAAATGAATTTAGAATAACTTGTATGCAGATGAATGTCACATCTTAATAATGTATCCAATACAGAAATCTACAATTAGGGGAGTGTGTTTATAAAAACATGTGAACCATATAAGCTGATACTACATATTCTCTACATGTGTGTATATCTGTATCTGTTTGTATGTAACTGTGTATCCATATGAAATGTATACATACACCCAGTCATCTTTGTGTTGTAAACTATCATATTTAAAATACAGATGAAGAAAATAATTCTTTCTGACCCCTCTTGTATTTTAACAGTTAGACTGAAATTCTGAGAATTGTCTGAACGAGATTGCCCATCTGTCTTCACTGTAGGAGAAAGATAGCAGCTCGTGTCTTGCCTTGTCTTGTCTGTTGATTATTTAGTAAATGTCAGCAGTAGAACTGGTCTATAGGAATTGTGCTACTGCTGGCAATGCTCTGTGTGCTGGTATGAATATCACGAGAAGATGCCAGTGTATACTGGTGTGCTTATAATATGGAGAGCATTTTCAGAATGGACTTATCTGAAGTGTTCCTTAGCTAAAGGAGAAAGGAAAAGTAGAAAATAACTTCAGACAAAATGTTCCTTAAGCACAGACAGGATCCTTATTTGACCATATAAGGCAAGACCTAAATTTGAACACAGCCTTCATATGAGCGTGAGAGCCAGGAACAGATTGGCTTCCTGGCGAAAAATGAGTGAATTGCTTCAGCAGCCTCCCCTCATTATGTTGTTCCCGATGCCGTAAACTTTGTTATGGTGATAATTGCTGCTTCTGGATTCATAAGACTTCTCAACATTGGATCAAGAGTAGACATCAGCTCAGGCCAAACTGCCTGGAGCTCCTGATCCTTGCAGCATGAACAAGTTGCAAGATCTGAACTGAAGTGACCTTCTTCCTTACCATCTGATTTAAAGGGTGAACCAAAAGCTTGTGGGGAATTCTAATCTGTGGTGAATAAATCCAAACCATTTTGGATCTGTCCTTAGGAACTAACACTTTACTAACTTAATAATGTGTTATATGGGTATATCTGAATTCTGAATATTCACAACTAGCTACCAGTTCTACAACCACATCTAGGTGTGAATGTCAATTTCGTATTTAACCTCAATTCTCATAATCATCAAAAAGCTCAATTCCAGATGCATCTGAACAGTCAGAGTTTTGTGGCTTTCTTCTGCTTAAAATCTTTATATGTCAAGATGAGGAAGTATGAGGTTGGTAGGTAAAAGCAAATCAAAGTGACAACTGAAAATAGGATGGCAAACAATTGCATGTGCTTGAATGCTGAATCTATCCTGTGATACTAACAGATCCAGGAAATATGAATTATTTACAGAATATACACTGAATATAGGACAAATTGAAAGGATATTGAAAATCATTCCAGGTAATCGTCCTACTGGCTAACAGAAGAAAACTGGATGGATATGATCGACTGCTGGCAGAGCTCTCCTCCTGCCTTTGGGGGATGGCGGTGTCCTCCCTCCTCTGTTTGGTCTGATGTTTTACAGGAGATGGATGGAGTGGTGCTGCAACCTTTCCTGTAGTGAAGGCATGCATAGTCCCTCTTTCATCTAACTCACCACTCTTCAAACACAGAATATGACTGTTATAACATTTTATATCCTGAACAGAGATGTCTGGTAACAGATGGGAGAAAGGCATGATTGTTATTACCATATTAGAGACGTGGGATGGAGAGTAGGTAGCAACAGGATTTTCTTGTAAATATTAGTCACCTGAAAGCTGTAGTGTGGAGACTAAGTCTGTTGTCCAGACTTTCCCATTAGTTAAAGGACAGTGAAAGACACCTGCAGGGAATGATGTGCCCAGGAGCACTGGTGATGCTTCTCTCTTGACTGCAGAGAACATCTTAGACTGGACAACCGAGCCAGAGAAGACAAGCCCCATTCCCAGTGACAGTGGCAAACCTCCTGGAAAAGTCTGTGACATAGTTAAAAATTGGAAGCAGGCGTCCAGAATGTAGTGTCTTGAGCACAATGTTCTTTATTTTTAAAGATAAATATTTGGTGACAAAGAAGGATTGAAAAAAGGAAACTTTGTGCTGAGGCAAAACTGAGGGTCATCAGTATAGATCTGGAACTTATACCTGAATATTATTCATGAAATCATATCCATTTCAAAGATTTTAAATTAATCTAAAAGCTGTATGGAAAGTGAAGAAGTGAGAATGTGGCTGTGAGGCAGAAAAAGTGTGATTAGTTAGCAGACAAGCAGGTTCTAATTGCAGTAGAGCGCTGAATGTGACAAAATAGACCATACCTCTCATCTTGTAAAGATGGTCGACTGTGCCGTGTGACAATGACAGATAAGGGAGTGTCATTTAAAATAATATAAATTGAGAAGCAGTCACTTGGTGAGTCTGACTGATGAAGCCACCCAGAAAGTAAGACCTCCTCCAAAGGGGAGTAGTGATTTGAATACAAGACTTGGTGTCCTTAGAAGGATCACAAAGGTGGGAGGCCATCATTGCAAAGGAAAAATGTCACTTTGCTACTTAATCTTGTTCTCTGGATGAATTGCAGGCGAGGAAAAGGAGAGTGAAGATGTCAAAAAATAAGATGTCAGTAAAAGAGTAAGAAAAGAAAAAGAACTTAAAATCATTTAAAGTCCATTTGTGATAAAATAGACCCTATATACAGAAATGTCTACAGCAACCTTTTTTCATCTGAAAAACGTTATACTCCTGCATCAGCTGAAATTAACAGGATTCATATCTGTGTAAGATTTGATTTTTGTACAGGAATATTTTCTTTGATATAATTTTATTTGTTTTCTGGCACTGTCTGCCCTGCCACGTACTTACATTTAATTTTGTTTTCTGTGGAACAGGTTTTTTCTCTACTTGTGGCGTAGATTTTCCCTTTACAAAACAGCTGGTGGTCTGTATTCACAGTATGGATACCTGCATGAGTACTCTGGTTCAGTCCATGAGGGTCCTTAAATGCAACATGCCCTTTCCAGTGTGCCACTGGCAGCTCTTTTAAACTCTGCTACTTGTCACTGTAAGGGGGACTCCAAGCTGCCCACTGTGGTCCTTCACTTTTCTTGCACAATAAGAGGAGAATGTGTAGGTAACTCTACATTACTCTGACATGAAAGCTAGTATTTTCTGAGAGATGATGAAGGAGACAGTGGAACTCATACTGCAGAGTCCATGTGCATACGAAGAGAAAGCAGTATGCCAACAAAACTGCCTCAGTACAACCAAGCATGGATGAGATGTAGAGACTGGTGACCTAAATTGCCTCACTCTGTGTGGGGATATGAGGATTTTATTTTCATTGGTGCCATCACCTGTACCTTGTCCAGTCATTGTTTCACTTCCCCGCCTCTCATCCTATAAAAAGCTTAATCTGTCCTAGGGATAGCTTAAGGGTGGTTTGATTCACTTATAATACACCCAGCCTCAAATCTGTTTCAGAAGATGCTGCTCTAAATGTACCAGCTTTTTGGATGCCAGTGGTTGGAGATCCTCAAAGCCAGTAATTCTAAAAGCTGAGACAGTTCTGAGAGTTCTGGCCTTAGTCTGATAGGTTTTGAAGTTTGAAAGAGAATCTCTTGAGTTTTGTTCATCTGATGCTAAACAAAGGACACAGTACATGTTGTTTAATGTGTTTGCATTATATAACAGATGTGCCTGGCAAAGTCCTGCAGATCCCTTGCATCTCCTGTTCCTTCCCTCTCCTGGTGGTACACTTACAATCCTGGTCAGGTAAGGGATTTAGTTTCCATTCCCATGCTCCCTGCATTGACAGATTATCTCAGATGAAAGAGACAAAGCAAAGGGAACAGGAATTCAGACAAGCAGCTTGGAATGACAAGAGATGCATATTGCCAAATGCCCAATCTATCACCATCGGCATCACTGAATCCAACATCTTTCTACACTTTTGAATCATCACGGGCTCTATACAACACCCCTTCCCTGGTTTCTGAATCTCTTTGTCAGTCTGTATCATTTTTCTTTCTGGTGGATATTATTTTCTTGGGTTTTTCTTTGTTTCTGTACATATTTTTATGCATGTCAGAAAACATGTTTTGTCACCTGCAGCTAAGCTGCCAAATGAAACTGTCTGGCGTATGCACATCAGGCCGGGACTCTGCAAGCTTCACTGGCTGCTAATAAAGTAGCAGATTGATGTGAGATTGTCTGATTTTTAGGTCCCTACATATAGAGTCAGCCTTGTTGGCCTGATTAGTTATTTATATAGTACTAAAGGTATACATTACTAATAAATGAAGAGATTACGTCCCTACACTGAGCCACTTACAGTTTAGTTTAGATTGCTGTGATGTATAAAAGATTAGTGGACACATGCAGGAGTAGAGGCAGATGACACTGAGGAGGAACTGAGTCATGTAAGGCTCCATGAAAGCAGCAGAGGTTTAATACTGATGGCTTTAAGGACATCCTTCATGGTAGCTGTGGGTAGAGTGAACTGCAGCTCTGGACAGATGGATTTAACAGCTGAGTCTTCAACAAATCTCCCATTCAAGCCTTAAGCACAGTGTGAACTGCTGTTGTGCTTCAGAATAAGGTCTCAACTATGTGCTTAGTTCTAGCTTCTGACATCTTGACCTCAGTAAACCTGTGCCAGCTTACATCAGCTGAAGCTAAAACTAGAAAACCACAAGCTACCTAGTTTGTCTGAGTTCTGAAGAGACATCTGCAATCATTTGTGCTGTTTTGTCTGATTTTTATTATTAAACATTGATTTATACTTGTTATGGAAACTAGGGTTTATTTGTAATTTATCTGGCAGTAGAAGGTGGAATACACCTTGCATACCATTTCCAGAAAACGTATGTTGAGAGTAAATAAGTGTTAACATACTTTTTTTTTTTTGCCTTAATGTGCATTTTCTTTTGCTATTATGTAAGACACACAAACAATTTCAAGTTTTTTTTTTTTTTTCCTTGACTTGTTGACAAAGCAATAAGCCAGTTCTAAGGCTGATCTCTAAGGTATGCAGGCATTCTTTTCAGCAGGTAAAGGATTTGTTTATGACAACCTGTTATTCTTTTCCCATTGTTCCACTTTCTGCTGTATCTATTGATGCTTCTTTCCTCACATTAGACATTTGTTTCTGGTGGGCTGTGTTATCAAGTGCTCTAGGACATCTTAGCTGAAGGATGCATCTCTCCTGAGTAGCATGTCAGAGGCATCTTCAAAGAAGTCTTCACAAAGGATGCATTTGAAGGCAAGAGAAGTCTGGCTATTTTAACTATTCTTTCTTTTGATCTCTGAAAGTAGATTGTGAATGTGACTGCTCTGTATTTTCCTGTCGAGTCCCTTGACACTTTTTCTAAAAGGTTATGTTAGTTACTTTCTGGTCCAAAGGGACTCTTTCCCATACTAAATGCATTTCTAAAAATGTCAGCTGAAACTCCTTCACCTTCAGTTCTTGTTTGTTTTTAATATTCTCAGTTTCATATTGCCTGAATCTTAAGTACCATCAATTTTCAGGTCTTTCAAACTTTTCAGAGAAGTTTGATGCTATTGAATGTCTTGTTCATCCTTATTACTTTCCTGTCTGACAGCAAAAGTGATTCACCTTTTGCATTTCAGAATGCAGATTGTCTCTGTTACTAGTTATTGTCTACTCCTCTGCAACCTTCCTGCCCTTCAGAAAAATTGTCCATGAAAACAAATATTTCATTCTGTCAGCTGATACATTTCCTTTTATTAAAATCATAACTTAATTTCAGTTTTGACAATTTTAATTCTCCAGGATTTGAAGATAAAATGCATTTGAAGATCAACATGATCTGATAAGTAAAACTAATGCATTTATTACTCCAAATGAGAAAAGTTCAACTTTTACACTGTATCCAGGCTTCTCTTTTTTCTTAATTGCACCATCTGGTCTAATAAAATATGTCCCATCTCCTTGCAAACTGATTCAGTGATGGATGTGAGTAACTTTTACATATTTAAGAATCCTAACTAGTATACTGTGTATATATAGATTTTTTATTTTTTTTTTTTTGTGTGTGTGTGTGTGTGTGATAAAAGAATGACTACTATTAAGAAAGGTGAAAAAGAGAAATGTATTTCTTAAAAGGTCCAGGAGTGCAACTGAGGGAGCCTGTACCAGAACATGGGAACTTCAGAATTAAGACTAAAATGACTGCAGTCAAGTGTTTGCTTCTCTGAAGTCTAAATACTAATGTTAACCATTATTATTAACCATTTTCAAGATGTCTGGTTATAGCATCTGATGGGAAAATCTCTTGATGGCTGTAATCTGCCTCTTCACTGTAGTCAAGTGCTTCCCTGGGACTGCTCAATTCCATTTCTTCCTGCTTCAATACATCAGAAACAACGTATCAGCAATTTACATGGGTGATGTGGTTAATCCATCCAGAAGGGAACTGAGAGAGATGGGAAGAATTTTAATTAAAGATTTATTAGTCATAATAAAAGTAAATAACATTCTGGTTTTTTTTTTCTTATATATATATATATTATTATTATCATCATTATGGCTTCCAGACAACTTGGATCTGATTCCTAGACTAGTAAGCTACAAGGGTGATTTGTTCACACAGGTGAAATTAGGGAGACACACAAGAAAATCAGTGTATAATACTGAAGCATTGTATGAGACTTAACATCTTCAGCAGGAGACAGTTTTACCTTGTGCTTTCTTGCATACATGTGTTTGTAGGTAAAGAAATGACAAAGAGGAACAGAGCTTTTTCTACTTCACCATGGATAATTTGACATACTCCCAAAATGACAGTGGAGATGAAAGGTGGACAGATACAGGTGTGATTTTTACTACTCACTGTAGCTCTACGTAGTGTAACCAGAGCACATAAAGCCTGGAATGACTATTTAAATCCAGGTAGCCTTGGGCTTACAACTTGTAAATCAGAGTGTCTTCTTGTATCGTATACTTTGCTGCAGATTAGTTAATATCTTGAAGGCAGTTTGAAGTACCAGAATTCCCAATGCTGTAAATTAGGCATCGTTTTGCTTTTTGCAGCTTCATATTACATCATTTTTTTTTTCTCATTCCTATTCAGCCATTTTTAAAGAGACCCAAACAGAAATTGGACTTCATTCCCGGGGGGTGTGGCAGTAATTGCACAGAGGAGCCAACACAGAGAAGGAGCATCAAGGCTCTACCAAGTTTCAAGAGGATGTACATCCCCACCCTTTAACTAATGCCAAAAATAAGGGCTTTACTATTATCTCAGATAATCCTGAATTTCTATCCAATCCAGAAACATCATATTCATCTGGTAAAATGAAGATACTTTTACCTCATCAGTCTCTGAAAAAAAATTTTAATATTTCCATATTTCTTATTACATGACATATACATATGTGGCATTTAGGAATGTTAGAAAACATTGTTTGTGAAATATGATTCTTTTAATTTTTAGTTCAAGTGTGACTTTTATCCTTATGGCCCACAGTGTGGGAAACTGTTACACATATATACAATGAAGTCTGCTTCCAAACTTGACTTGAAGAAATAAACCAAGCCAAACAGGCAAACACATGTTTTTAAGTATTAAAAAGAAATGTCTCCAAAGGGAAAGATAGAAGTTCTTCGCAAGAGGAAGGCGATGCTTCTTTATTCCTGATATCTCTTCTGAACGTAGAATCTGAGGGTGTGAATGGGATGAGATCCAAAGGTATGACTGTCGTATCAATATACCCAAGTTAGCTTTCAAGTTAGTGTGTTTGGATCTGAAGAGCTACAGTTATGAAGTGTTTGTCAAAAATTTGATCTGACTTTATGCAGCCTGTACCATTGGGCAAGATGCTGTACGAGTACCTGAGTACAATTTTCTATCTCACCTAATTGTAGAAAACAGCACTAGAAGGGATTCTGACAAGTCCTCTAAATCCTTCCTCTGCTGCTCTTTATCCTAAACCAATCTCACTTGTTCCTGAAAACCTTTTGTGATGAGGTCTCCAGAGCCACTCTTTGCAATCATTTCCAGTGCTTTGTTCTTTTTGTTACAGCATTTTATCTATTGTCTAACCTAAATACCCCTTATGTCAATTTAAGCCCATTACTTTTGTCCTATTCACAGTGAATGCAAAGGGCAGTGTATCCCGGCTGTTCTTTGTAAGGATTTCTTACATACCTGAAAAGTGTTACTGTGTCCCTTTTCTCTCTTCCCGAGAGAAGATGAACCTCTAAGAATAACACAAAGAGAAATAATAATAGCAATAATAACTATCAAGTCCTATTCACTGATACTTCTTTCCAAGTTATCACCTTTGTCTATCTTATGAGATAAATATAGAGTAGTAATCTGAATTGAAGCGCAGGCTCCTCTCTGATCACCTTTCCGTCGTTTGCAGCCTGGGCAGAATGCCCCCGAAGCCCTCCGGAGGTGTCCCCAGAAGCCAGCCCGCCCTGGCAGCGAGCTCTGCGGTGTCGCGCCCATGGCAGAAGCATGAGCCGGGAGTGCCACCTGGTGCCCAGCCCTGCCTGGCAGAGGAGAGGGGATGCCACAGGAGCTAGAGAGGGTGGACAAACCCTGCTGCAAATCACCAAACAGCCTAAGAACAGATTAATAAAAACAAACTCACTAAAACAGCATCTAGGGAAAATAATTCAGTGCTGTCAAGAAGTCCAAACCCCCTGACTTTAATTAATTGTTTTCTTTTTTTCAGTAGCATCAGCTACCTCTTCTTGATGACCCAAGGCTTTTCAGAGCTAAATATTTTCCTAACTAATTTGAAGTCAGTATGAGACACAGTCATGCAATCCTTGAAACAAAGTCTCCAGGTATAGTCTCTCCCTCTCATTCTGTGATGTCAAGATCTTATTTTAAACAAAGTTGACATGACACCAATTAAGTGAGCATACATCTGAGGAAAATTAGAATTGTCCTGAATTTTGTCTGTCTCAGGTAGAGTGGAAAACTTCAGAGAGGTTTGATTTGGCCTGTAAAACTACATAACATTCATGTTTTCCAACTGCTCCTGGTAGATCATGGCTAAGTCAGGTATGGTACAATATATGGACAATAGATGAAATAATGCTGTAACCTGAATACCTGGTATTCAGATTCTGGTTACAGTTTCTAAAAGAGAATAAATTACTGTTGCTATTGACAACATTCCAACAGGGGAATAGTAAACATAACTAAAACTTGCCAATAATTTCTATCAGAAGGTGCTGATGTGAGGAAATAAAAATGCTAATTAGATGTATTGGTTGCTCAATTTTTTTAATGAAGAAATATTGAAACATCGTGTCTGGCAAAAGCAAAATATTTTATATTAAGCTCATCAAAATGCTTATTTTATATATGGATATATATTAGAAAACATTAAGAAAAAGAAGAGAAGACCACTTCAGCAACATTGAAATAAATGACGGAAAAAATCTTCTTAGTAATTTTCATTTTATATTATAGAACTTGCATGGCCATACTGGCATTTCCTTGCAGTGAGAGCAAGAAATGTATTCTAAGTGTTTTATCACCTGTCTATGGAAAATCCAGAGTCTATAGGGCAGAAAACTGGGGAAGTGGGAATGGAAATTACTGAAGTTAACATGGAGAACTGGGAATAGAATTGCATAAAGCAGAAAGACAGAAGGGAAGACCACAAGAAATTAAAATGCTGGGTCAGAGAGATAAATAATTGAACTAGCAAATAAGGGAAGAAGGAACATGATCATCTTTAAAAGGCCACGGACATTACTATTGTCTTATGTAGTAACAAATCTGTTCATGCATTACAGTACATGAATTTAATATTAGATTGACCCAGGTACACCTTTTTTTTTTTTTTTTTTTTTTAAAAGGAGAAGGCTTTTAAAATAATGCATTATGTACTTAAGTTCATTTGGCTTCAAAGGATAAGTCTTTACAGATTTATCTACATGATTTTTACAGACATCAAATCAGCTCAGGACAGCACTGCACAAACAGAAAGGAAAGTGTCCCCCACATCAGTACAGTTTTGAAGTATACTGAAGGATTTCATGTGCATCTGCCCCAGTTACATGGTGATATCCCAAATCTCTAGAATCTTTTGGAAGCTTTACTCTTAAATCCACCGAGCCAAAAATCTCTGTCTATGAATTTATGTCTGAAGCCCACCCTTGCCAAATAATCAACTTTAAAACTTGCTGTTCTGTCAAACAAGCTTTATCTGAGGGGCTACCTATCTAAAATCCCTGGGTTTGTAGTGCCAGCTGTAAGACATCCACAGAGTCCAATTACGATTTAATAATTAATAACAGTACAATGTACTAACAGCACTTTCACTCTGAGAGTCTCAAAGTGCTTCACAAATATGAATTAAGCCTCCAAACATACTATGAGTGTTCCCACATTACCAATGAAGGAGGCAATACTCAGTCATTTGGTCACTTTATATGGAAGATCTGTGGGAAAGCAAAACCAGCATCAAGATCCCCATAATCCCAGTTGCATACTGCTAGCACAAAACCATCTTTATTTCTCTTTTTTTCCCCTTACTTTTTTTAAATTATACTGCATTGTGAAGTGGTTATTTATGATAAATGGATTAATTTTTCATGAGAAGAATTTTTGGCACCTGGACTTCTCTGAAACTGAGGAGTAAGTGACAATGAGCACCATGTCACTGCAGGTAGCCAGCACTGCCTTACAGGAGTGTGTACTTTAGCTGATAAACTTAGAACACATTCTTTAAAATTTCCCATGCTGAGAATGTCTAGTTGAGTTCATTAAAAAAAAAAAAAAAAAAATTCAAAATAAATTGTTCAGCAGATTAGTTGGGGAGAGAAGAAGAGGCAATTTTGCCAAGTGAACATTTCTTTTTTTAGTTTCTTTTTAAGCAGCTGAAATCAGGCATATATTCTGCTGAACAAGTGGCATTGTTGCTGGTAAAGGGATAGTGCTGGGGTAGCACTGAAGACAATTTCTTTGCATTTCTAAGATGAAGACCTGAGAATTGGTCCAAGCTGAGGACACTGAAACACTCAAATCAGACAACTATCAGCATAGTCTTTTATATGAAATCTTTATCAAATGACTGGTGATACTGTTGATAGCATGCTTTCTCTTCTTGATCTCAGTCCTAATGCTTGTGCATCACACACCTGCCTCAGTCCATCTGTAGGGGATGTCAAAGCAGAAGTATTAAGTATTTTCTTTAGGCACTCTAGATTCGTGTATAAACAAGCAAGAGGCAGCTCAATTAACAGGACTGCACTCCCAAAACTGTGAGATATGGAACAAAGTAACGAGCAACCCTGAAGTGTATGCAAATGCTTTCAGTGCTGATCAATCATTTCACATCCCGTCCAGAAGCAAACGGAGCTGGTGCCACCTGGCACAGTGCCAGCACTCCCAACTGTCACCAAAATAATTGGCTAACCTGTAGCTTCCCCAGCCCAGACGCTGCAGGGAAAGCTGGCAGCACAACACGGGCTGCCCGCAGGCCAGCCTGGCAAAGGAGGCTTGAGCAGTGCCAGTGCTCCCTCCCTTAGCGAGAGGTTGGAGTGCTGGGCTCACCACAGGCATGGTCACTCTCCTGGAAACTTCAACAAGTTATTCTACGGGCAGCATATGAAATTTAAATAAGAAGTTGCTTGATAGGTAATGCAACAGAGTTTAATTATGTGGCGGTTGGCATCATCGAGATAAAAACAACAAAAAAGAAGGAGCTTCCTCGGTAGAAACAATGCTGCTCTCCTCCAGGGCAAGCCCTGCCACAGGGACCCACACATCAAAGGAGCATGTAAGCTACTGAAGACTGCAACCTACAGATATCAGGCCACAGCTTCCCCCTTCAGATAATTTCCATGTTCCTTCCTCTCCTTTGTAGATCTCACATGGCATTAGACTCTTTATTTCAAGCCTCCAGTATTTCCCTTAGTGTATCTATCTGGTCCCTGTCCATCTAACCTCCTGACCTAAAAAGCAACACACCAGCCTTAGGACATTTCTGCACTCCCACCACCATCTACAGCAGCAGGACCAGCAACTGCAAATTACTCAACTGTGGCCCAAAACTGGCAGTCCAGGCTGCTTGCTGATGCATTTGTTGGTCTACAGAGACTATTCCCATCCTGGCCCTCCATGTGCCAATCTGGAGCTGAGGTGGAAGAGGAAGCATGCTCAGTGTGGGCATGACAAAGGCATCACCCGTGGACATCAAATTTGCCAGCCTGCCCTATTCTAAGGTATCAGTGCTTTTTCATAGCATTTAAAATGTATAAGAAGTTGCTGCTGCAGAAATGAGTTGGGTTTGGGGCTGCAAAAAGAAAGAAATTTTCACATCTGTCAGGTTATTTTAAATTAGGTTGGTTAGTCAGAGCAGTTCAGTGGTTTGGAAAGTCAAAATAAGTCCTTAAGAGATGAATGGGGCCTTAGGGAAATTGATGATAAACGTACTTACCAGCGGGCTATGCAATTTACTGGAACATTATATACATGATCGTGAAAGCCACGCGTGTCTCTGCAATTTGCACGTGCACGCACATTCACAAATCAAACTGTAAAGAAAAAGCAAAGGGTCCTTTGTCCCCTCATGTATTAGTGAATGGATTAATCAGTAGGTTGATAAATGACACACCTGCTTATTTTGCTCAGTTGCCAGGGCACAGATTTTGTGCAGTGCGTTGCAGTGTCTCTGGACAATGGATGAACAGCAGACCCAGAGCTATGGAAATGGTACACCTAGTCCTATCCACTAGCAGCTAACAGGCATGCACTGGTAGCAGCCAGCATGAATTTCCTGTTGTGTGGTCCTTTGGTGATTGCAGGATGCCTCCTTGCTTCAAGGTAGCCTCCAAATTAGTCCTACCTTAACAGTTTTCACATCATTTTATTATCTTGAACTAGGTTTGAAGAGTCTGTATCATAAATACAATCTTTTGTGTTGTATTTGGGTATTCTATTTGACCTACAGATGAAACATTGACTTTTTCCCAGCATTTTACAGCAGGCTTTGGAAACCCAGGAAACCTATGATTTTCTCCTTTCTACCTAAGCATTTTGTTTCCAACACAAGTTCTAGTTTGATTGTCTCTTGTGCATGTAAAACCATACAGAATCAAGTATTTCCAGGATTATAAAGCAGGTACATCCCAGGGTTCAAGCATCAGCTATTGATCTTTGCTCTTACACTTTGTTATGGTATTACTGCAGCCCCTAAATAACACATAACTGAACTGCTACCCTATAAACACACCATTTGTACAGCTTCTCTGTCACAAAGATAGCAGAACCGAAAGCACTGGGTAATTCAGCTTCTCTTAATACTGCATAGCATAGATCAAGCCACCAGAATGTGATCTCTTGTATATCAGTATAAATAGATCTAAATAGTTGTAACACAGATTGCAATCTGATCCACTGAGTACACACAGCTATCCATGTTCATTTTCTCTGTGCTAAGGGTAATGCAAGAGCCTCTGAAGCAGCGTGCACTGCTAGGTAAGTTTTCATCCTAGCCACCAGTATGGCTAGAAGACAACTCCTAATGGGCCTTTTTTCAGGTTATCAGTCTCTGACAAGGGCTAGAATTGCTCATAAAAAAAAAGAAATTTGAAAGACTTAGGAATGTGATTGTAGATTTTGTATGTAACAGAAAATCAACCCACATAGAGAAGAGGTGAATCCTGTACTATTCAGAATTAAAAATGTGCAAGAAGGTGAGGCTAGACAGCATATGGCGACAGCCACATTCTCTTAAACCATCAGTACACGTGAGGTATCCTGTGCAATCCCTACCTGGGAGCTTTGTGCAAGAACCTTGCTTCAGAGAAAAGAATCTCTTACTACTTTTGTTAAAGATACGTGAAAGAACTTACTAAATTCAAATAACTTCTTGCAGATATTTCAGGACTGAGATATATTTTAGGTATGCTTTCATTTAAAAAAATGGAGGCATTAATTGTATAGACAGTATATATAGTGCAAAAAAGTTTGACGGTGTAAGAAGCAGTGATTTTAATATATAGAAGATTAGGAGTCATTACTTATTGTTATTCTCCCGATTTGGTTTTGATTTTATCTTTGACATTTACCACGTAAACTGAGCAGTAAGAAAAAGTCATAAATAAGCTACTGCCTCTGAAGCACACTAGAATACATCATGCTCACAGTCCCTGCTGCCTTCAGAAAGGAGATTTTTCTGAGAAGCTTTGTTTCTCTTCCTTGCTACTTCACTATTCTGTTGTTGTAGTTGTTTTGGAAGTTGTTCTGATAGAAAGCTGATTCTTTTCAGTACGTTGCATGCAACATTTTTCAAGCAATAAATTTAAGAAAAGGTAACCTCATTATGCAACTGTTCTTGTGAGCATTAGGAAAGCTATTAAAATTTGATGCGATCATTTATCACAAGCATAGTTATTACAATTACTAATACAACAGATGTGATGATAGTTTATGAGTCGGTGATACAAGAGAGGATGAGATGTTGGCAACTGTTGTTTGTCACACTTGGCTTAGAATAAAGTCATGTTAAATAATATTTTAAATGCATCATTTTGTTTTCTCTGCTGTGCTCCCAAATGGATGTTTGTCTTCTAATAGCTCACTGTTTAAGTTCTGTAAATTGTTGTAACTTCTAATGTCAAAATGGGTAGATTATCATATAGTGCCAAATATTACTGTTCCACTTGTCAAAACACAGTTTGATACAAAGAATTGGTTGTGCCTTTTTCAGAGTGCAGGGCACTCTGAATTATACACGTTAGACAGCTTTACAAGGAAATGTTCTTTCTGGCTTGATACTAGAAAAGATTTGTTCTGAAAAGGTTTTATTTATTTTTTTACAAAAAAGAAACCCACCCAGTCCTACCATATCGTTTTGTTTCAGATAAGCAACGTCAGTTAAGGCATTACTCTGTCAGCCGAGAACATCTGCCTGTGCTTTGTCATGGACACAAACCTTTGTGTTCTGTGCTTACATTTTGGACAGCTTCTTTTAGACGTACGTATTTGCTAATATCAAAATGCTAAATAAATCAGTAATATGTCGGACTTTGTGCAAAGTAAACAGAAGATTTGGCTTCTCGGCATAAACCAGGTTACATGATTGACAGCTAATAATTTGCTACCCAGTAATCCATAGATAAGTTCATTTTTTCTTTCATCTAAATACCAAAGGATATGCAGATACCATCAGAAATACGTCTTCTACACTGTCATTTATGGCAATCTTGCACTCAACTGATCCAATAGGCTCATTTGTCAGACACTATCAAAAATATGATGGTAAATAAGAGCACTTCATAAATTAACAGAACTAGTTTATAAGGCCCTAATTTGTTACCTTTCATGAGCTATAGGAACAGAAACATGATCACTGATAAATATAGGGAAATCTGTAAAATTTAGCTTTATTAATCCTTGATGGTACTCATAAGATCAGTTTCCTATCCTACATGTTCTATCTGGTTTTAAAAAACTGCTGCAATGTGCAAAACATAGAGGTTCTTGAATGATGTCCTTAAAACCATGATGAGAATGAGTCCAAATACCAGGCAGATAGAAAATTAAGTTTAAGGTTGTCTGACAAAACCCCAGTCTTTGAGTTGCTAGGATAAAATGGAACAGATACCTCTCAGTATGGGGCTGTCTTGGAGAGCAGCTGAATTCAATGCAATCTCCCTTTTTAATCCAAAGAGAGGAGAAACAGACCAATTTATCAGAAGTATATAACCCTATTTTCATCCTGCTGCTCCTCACTCATACAGAAAACCCACGAGTTGTTCAGAGCAACCACAGGTAGGATTATGCTCATGATTTCCAAGGACAGGAACAAAACTGCCCTGTGTACTCTACACCTGCACCACCCCCTGGCAGCCCTCGCACCAGAGCTCCCATCACTCAGGTCCCTCCCTGAGGCTCCCTGCAGTGCCAGCCCTTCCAGCTAGCTCCCACTGGTGTTCACAATGATGGTTACCTTCACATGCTCCAGAACTTACTAGGTCTGCACAGAAATGTAGGCACGGTAAATGTTAACTTGCTTAAAGCCATAATGATTTAATGAAGCAAATGAAGAGACCTCTCTAGGCCTCCTCATTGTTTTCAGTGAAGATAAATCAGTTATAAGATTTTTATACTTTAAATCAATGTCAAGGTTTTAGGTATTTTTTATTTTCCTAATCTCTGTGACCACAGGAATTTAAACTAGAGTAGGTAAACTGCTGCTTTCAATTCTGACAGACAAACACTGGAAACACCCCTTTTTTTTTGTTCCACCTCCAATTCCAGCTTTAAAAGAGAGGGTTGAGAAGACTCTGGCTTGACAGGTGTGGCATTATCTTTGGATACAGATGATCCAAAATCCTGTCCTTCCACCAAGTTAAAGAGGTGTGGCCTGAATTTTGCACATCCCTGTCAGCAATGTGCTTTCTGACTCAACAGATATTGAATTCTTTCTGCAAAAGGGAAACTGTTACAGTAGAGTTTGAGAGCAGAAGCCTGCACCCAATGAACCTTGGGGGCAAGTTTGGCTTGAATACTCACACCATTTGAAAACAGACAGGAGTAAACTTCAGAAACTGAACTTCTGACTGACTCATTTCTTATCAAGGTGTTATCCATTACCACAGACGTTAAAATACATTTTGTCAGCTATCTAGGGCAGAGTATACAGTACACTTTTCCAGAAAAAGCCACAAATACTGTACACAAATAAAACTGCACTCCTTTCCAGATCTGCCTATCCTGCAGCTAGTTGTTCCTTCATCCCTGCAGCTCAAGGAGACCGTATGGGCTGCTGCCAACACCTACCCATTCCAGCATCTACCTGCTCTCCTTTTTTCCAGCTGCCACCAGCTTCTGCATTCCCTGCAGATTGGCTCTGCCATCACCCCAAGAGACGGTCAGGGTACAGGCAGCAGGGGTGTGTGCGTGGAGGGTTTTTGCCCTCATTGAACACCCTTCCCTCTGTCTCGGGTAACTGCTGAGCCAAATCCCTTTTTCATCTGCCTTTGGTATGGCTAAAAACATCCCTCTGCTTTGAAATGCAGGGGTTTGGAGATGGGACAAAGGGCACGCTTCAGTTTTATGGAAATGTTAGTAAAAGCCTTTCCAAAAGTTGCTTCTGTAGTAAGAAGAAAGGGAAGGAGAGTTTTGGTAACAAAACCCCTTGAGACATATTTTATTTGCCACACAATGTACACAAAATCCGATTAATTTAAAGTTGCATTCATATATTTTAAACAGTCTTAAATTATTAATTTCCATTTAAAAAATATGTCCAAGCACGGTTGCTTCAGTAATAAATTTTTAAGATGATGGGAATTTTACATCATACTGTTCTCCAGAGACTTTTCTTTGCATCTTGGGTTGTTCATTAAGCCCGTAATTGTGGAACAGGAAGGACTGGACAATACTGAGCAAAACATTTCTGGATCTGGACTTGCTAGGCACAAACACTGGAAGTGACTGAAGAGGAAACAGGAAATTGGAGGCCCTGTACGCTGTTGAGCTGGCTCACACTTCAAGAACGAGGGCCAGTGTTGTAGCACAGGGATGTGCTCTACCATAGGGATGTGCTCTACCACAGGGATGCCCACAGCATGTTTACTACTACAGGCAGCTGCTGCAGTCAGTGTCTATGTAGAGACCAGTATTGGCAAGAGCAGAGAATTCTTCTGCTCTGGTGCTGTGACCCTTGAGAGACCCTTCCAACCCCAGGCCTCGAGTGTGCTCTCTTCCCTGCTGGTCTGAGAAACCATTTATATCACACTGATGCTGAGAAGAAACTTCCCTGCTAAAGCTAAGAGGTACCTTGTATATAAAAATGTCCTACCATTTCTGTGGACAAATCAAGCCACCCTTTCACAGGACAGCACCTCTTGCCATTCTAAAATTGTCCACAGCAAGTATTATAATAGACCAGTAAGCTACAAATCTACACAGAATTCTTAATATA
>JANHGN010009972.1:10051-22118 GCA_024605025.1 Megaceryle maxima | reverse complement strand
ACTGCAGGGAGATTGACCTAGTTGATCTTAAAATGTCCCTTTCTACCCAAAGTATTCTATGATTCTATGAATAATTTTTTCTTTTACGTATTTTTATTTTTTGGGGAAAAAAAAAATCAATCCTTTTTTAAACAAAATAATACTCCTTATTTTTACATTTTAGAAAGTGACTATTTTGTGATCACTGTGAATATGGAGGAATTTTTTTTAGCAGTCTTACTGAAACAGTGATATCCAAATAATTTATTTTAAATGTTAACGTTACTTTATCCAACAATTCTATGTTAATAAAGTTGATGAGTAAATATAACAATTAATAGGAATATGCTGTGAAAAAATAGGAATAAAATCTTGTTTCTTGTATAATTTTGAAGTTAAAAACCACTCCTGGTGGTTGTTCAGTTGTGTACCTCTGGTTGTCTGTATCTGTCATTAGGGTATACTTCTTTGTGGCAAGAAATGCATTCCTTTTGCTGCCTGTGCAGTGTATGGTACAAAAGATGCTTCTGGTTAATGAAACTTCTCAACTTCCCTGTAATGTAATAAAAATTAATTAGAAGAAAGAAGAATGGTTAGTAAAATTGGGAAGGGTGGCCTGAATTGCTGTCCTTTTTTGAGGACTCCATGCATGATACTGGGCAAAATGTGCACTGTCTAATTTTTTTTTTCATCTGCACAAAAATATTTCCCCATTTTGTGGTGTGTATATACAGATGTTTAGGACTCCATTGATGCACTTTATTGAATAAATTGCTGGTTACATAGAAAGAAACTCTTTTTAGGGGAAAATAAAGTAGTTCTCAGAGACAGTAAGAGGCATACTTTGTCAGCTGTGCACTATGTCACCAGTGCGCAGTTATTTCCAGGAATATATTTTCATTAGCTTTCTAGTACTTAACAATTTATTGATCTAGAAGCTAAATGAGGATGAATTATCTGTTTGACTCCTGTTGTGCTGAAGCTTCTGTGTGTGCAGTATTCAAATTTTTCTTGGATTTTTTTTTTTTTTGGTACTTTGCTTTACAAATTCAAACCACATTTATAATTTAATGTTTGTAGCTTTGCATCTCTACTAAATGTTGATGTATGTGATGCTTTTCCTGTAGCTGTTTATGATGCACATTTTGGGAATTCACTGTATTTTGTGGTTATATTTTCTTCTATATTTCTAAAATTTTGGGATAACATTGTGTTTCTATTCCATGTGTATATTCTGGTTTATCTTTCAAAAGTTACTGTTATTTACATTTTCAGATTATAAGCATGTTAAATAAGATTGGCTATAATGCTGATCCTTGCAGTGTCCACTAGATGCACAAAGCCTTTCCTTTTTCAGTATAGCATTGTACATGTTAATCAGGTAAAGGAATCAATATTTCTTTCAATTATGTGTCCATTTTATTAAGCTATGCATCAGACAAAAAACCCCCACTATTTAACAAGATCGGTGTTCCATTCATATCCTGACACTATAGGGCTTATTATTTTCTGCCCACTTTTAAAATCAAATAATAAGAGTTTATTAAATTGCTAGGCTCATACAGGGATTTATAACTTTATATATATGCTGTTTCCCAGAATCATGCCTTCTGTGCTTCACAGTACAGCTCTTATGGAGTATATGTATCATGTAACCTTCAGGGATTTTTTTAACATTCCCTTTACTAATCACAGAAAGGTTGTAGTGAGGAATGAGTAGCAATAGATCTGTAAAAGGCTCTGATTTAGAGCTGTCTACAAAATCCCAGACAAACCAAAGAAACAATGTGTAGTTTTCTTTTTACTTAGCGTGTTAAAGTCTTTGAGATTTGTAGGAACAGAATCAGTCTGTGCACAGGCAAAACTTCCAAATCGTTGTAGTAAAAATATAACAGAAGTCAATTGGGATATCATACCTTTAAGACACTCTGCAAATATAAACTTCTCTAATCTCTTCAAGGCAAGTATAATTCTAACCCTTTAAATGAAATAATTTGCACAAAATCTTGAGTTTCAGAAACAGAAAAATTGTGCAAATTAACTGGAGCATTTTTTTATACCTGAATATGCACTGTGTGATAGCCTATCCAAATGAGTTTCAGTTCTGCTAAAAACCCAGCTGCTCACTATGTTCTGAATGTTCCCAATCATGCATGTGTTTTAGTGTGAAGAATAATTGAATTAACACATGGACGTAGTCGTTTTGTTTTGTAGTTAGCTGTATTTGCAAAGATCTTTTCATACTATAATTCTATACAGTAAGTAAAACGGGGTTTTGAACAAAATCCAACATGAAAATGCATTCATTTCAGGCAAGGGTGGCGAGAATTCAACAAATAGAAAAGGACATTCTTCGTATACGACAGCTACTGCAATCACAATCAACTGAAGCAGAGGTTAGTGAGCAATTACTTGCTTTCTTTTGATTATGGTATGTATCTTTTTCTAAAACATCCCAAATTATTTGAATATTATTTGAAGAAAACAATAATTTTTTCCATCAGCTAGTGATGTCATAGTTAATCAGCTAGTCAGTATACGTATGCTGTTACTTGCTGTCTTACCTGTGAACTGAGGATGGCATACTTTTCTTCATGCTACTATTGAAATTTCATCCCTAATGATATATCAGTTAAAAGTTTAATTTGCAATTTCAGTAAAAATGCCAAGATGCAACGTGTTAAAAAGGCTGAGTCTTGGTTTTAGCAAATAATAATAACAGTCAGTGGTACATGCCTTTCTAAACATGAATCTCTGATAAGCACCTTCATGGTTTGCTTATCTTTTGAGAGAGATAAGATTTAAAAAAGGCTGAATAAAGCTTCTGTCAGACTTCATTATAGAAGCAGGGTGTTGTGTTGGGTCGTATACTAAGAAATACAAGATCACATTTCTTGTAAATTGCAAAGTCCATAGTAGTTATTGCCATTAACAAAAACTGCTTTCGTAGTGGAAATTTACTTAGAGGGTCAATTCCATTTCTTGTATTGGTGAATTAAATTCTGTGTTGGACCTGAATGTTTTATGGTTTGCCTTCACCTAAAATAACTGCTGTGAAAGCTCAGAGCAGCATTTGCATTACTAAAGGATGTATATTTTTCAAATTTGAAAAGTAATGGTTTCCTAATTCCAGGATTTTGGGCAAAAAATCTGATTTTATAAGTGAAGCAGACAGTAGTGTGTAGAATCAAAAGTTGTCTGGTCTTTTGCCATTTTGGCCAATCCATATCCCCTGAGCCTTTTCTCCTCCCAGCTGAATAATCCCAGGTCTTGCACCCATCAGCAGCTGAGTAGAGAGGAATAATGACCTCCCTTATCTGCTGGCAACATACTTAATGCAGCCCATGAAACTGTTGGACTTCTTGACATAAAGGTCCACTGCTAGCATGCTCAACTTGTTTACCAGGACCTCTGGTCCTGTTCAGCCATGCTGCTTTCCCTCTGGGTAGCCCCCAGCATGTACTGGAGCCTGAGGTTGTTTCCTCCCAGGTGCAGAACTTTGCATTTCTCCCCATTGAACTGCATGAGATTTCATCATCCCATTTCTTCAGCCTGTCCATGCTCCTCTGAAAACTGGCTGAACCATCTGGTGTATCAGCTTCTCTTCCGAGTTTTCTGTCATCTGCAAACTTGGTGAGGGTGCACTGTGTCCCAGCATCCAGGTCATTAATGAAGATGTTGAACGGTATTGGTCCCAGTATTGAGCCTTGGGATACTTTAGTAGTGATTTGCCTCCAACTGTACTTCATGCTGCTGATCAAAACCCACAGGTGCCCAGCTGTTCCACCAGTTTTCAGTCCATATCACTGTCCACTTACCTAGCCCATACGTTGTCAGCTTGCCTGTGATGGTGGCATGGGAGAAGGTGTCTGAAGGTTTACTAAAGTTGATATAAGTAGTATCAGCTGCTCTTCTCTCACCCATGAAGCTAGTTACCTCATTGTAGAAGGGTCAAGCTGGACTTCCCCTTTGTAAAACACTGATGACTGCTCTCAGTCACCTTCTTTCTTTTCATGTATTTGGGAAAGCTTTCCAAGAGGATTTCCTCCATCACCTTCAGTCGCTGGGACTGATGTGAGGCTGACTAACCCTTGATCTTCTTTCTTGCGGTTCTTGAAGATAGTGACATTTGCTCTTCTGCAGTCTTAAGGAACCTCTTCCTGATGCCACGAGCATTCAAGGGTGGCCTTGCAATAACATCATGCCCCTCCCTCAGAACTCATGGGTGTGACCCATGAGGCCATTAGGACTTACATATATCAGTTTGTTTAAGCTCTCCCTAATGTGGCCCTCCCCACCAAATATAAAGTCCTCCTAGTCTCAGGGACCTGGATTCCCAAAGGGTGGTTTTACTGGTAAAGACAGAGGCAAAGGAGGCACTGAGTACCTTGGCCTTTTCTGTGTCCTGTGTTACCAAGTCACCTTCCCCATTCAGCAGAAGGCCCACATCTTCCCTAGTCTTCCCTTGGCTGTTTATGTACTTGTAGACTCCTTTCTTTTTGCCCTTCATATGCCTGCATGATTAGACAGCAGATCATTCCTGGGTGACCTGTACCCACATTTGCCTTTTGTACTCTTCCTTTTAAGGCCCGGGTTCAGTTAGGAGCTTCTTGTTCATCTGAACAAGCCTCCTGCTGTCCTTGCTTTATGTTCTGCTTGTTGGGATGTTTCTCCTACTTTCTTGAGCTTGGATGATGTGATACTTGAATATCAACCATCTGTCCTGGACCCATCTTCTCTGCAGGGCTTGTATCCCATGGGATATTTCCAAGCAGATACGTGAAGAGGTTGAAATATGCTCTGCAATGAAGGTCTGTTGTCCCCTCCTTTTAGGATCCTGAACCAAACCATCTCATGGTCACTGCAGCCAAGGCTGCTTCTAACTTTCATGTTCTCAACCAGTTCCTTTTCGTAAGTTTCAGGTCCAGCATAGTACCTCTCTCCCTGTTGACAGTTCAATCACCTGTGTCAGGAAGTTGTCATTACAGCACTCAAGAAATCTCCTAGAATGTTTCATCCTGCTACTGCCTCTCCAACATGTACCGGGGTGGTAGAAATTCCCTGTGGGGGCCATGACCTGTACATATGAGGCTTTCTCCATTTTTTTGGTAAAGGTCTCATCCGTTTATTTCTCCTGGTCAGGAAGACTTTAGCAAATGTCCACTACAATAGCGCTTGTATTGTTCTGCCTGATAGTCTTCACCCTTGAGCTTCTGACTGATTTCTGACCCATCCCCAGGAAGAGCTCCATGCACTTTAGCTGCTCTCTTGTGTAAAGGACAACTGCTCCTCTTCACCTTAGAATCACAGAATCATTTAAGTTGGAAAAGATCTTCAAGGTCATAGAGTCCAACCATTACCTAATACTGCCAAGTCCCACTAAGCCACATCCCTAAGTGCCACATCTACATGTCTTTAAATGCTGCGAGGGATAGTGACTCCATCACTTCCCTGGACAACCTGTTCCAGTGCTTTGCATTGCAGCCCTTTCAGTGAAGAAATTTTCCCTAATGTCCAGTCTAAACCTCCCGTGGGGCAACTTGGGGCCATTTCCTCTCATACCATCATTTTGGATAACTAATTGGCAGAAGAGACTGATCCTCATCTGGCTACAGTCTCCTTTCAGGGTGCTGTACAGAGTGATAAGGTCTCCCCTGAGCCTTCCCAGCCTGTCCTCCCTAAAATGTCTGTATTCCTCAATTGCAGCCTCCCAGGCATACTAGCCCCATGCTTGCATACACTTTAACTCCTCGTTTGTTCTCCATGCAGTGTGTGTTAGTGTAGAGAGGCAACCCAAGCATTCTTATTACCCAGCACAGGCTGGAGAGCTTTTCCCACAAGGCTGTTCTGCTTCACCTCCTCCTTACGTGCCTATGCTCAAGGGGATTCCACTCATCTCAGCTGTGTGGATAACTCTTGTGTTCCCATCAGCCAGGGCCCCTGCCTTGCCTGCCCTATTCCTAACTTCCTTACTTGTTGGTTGAGGAAAAGCTCTGTCTCCTGTCATTTCTAGTTTAAAGCTCTCCCTACCCAGTCTCTCCACAGATACTTTTGCCCCATTTAGTCAGACAGATCCTGTCCCCAGAGTGTTTATCTTTTGCTCTGGTAAAAAACAAACAAACCAACCACTGTATTTTGGACTCACTTAAGCTCAAGGACTCAAAGAGCATTGAGATATAACTACAGAATTAAAGAAGTTTTTGTCTTAGTTCTTCACTCCTTTCACAGGGCTGCTGAATACATGGAAATTTTAGGATACTGAAGTTTTGTTATGATAGGTCTCTTATCCATAAAGTGTCTGGGTGGGTGGTTGTATAGTTACATGTTTTAGGACAGAGATACCAGGAGGCAGTCAATACATATTTACTAATACTTTATAGTTGTTTTAATAATTTCTAAAGGATAGGCATCTCCTATGGATCTAGTTCTAAAATTGCTTGGTGGAAAGGAGGAAGGTAGCAGCAGCAAAACTGTAGGGTCTGTATAACTGGAAAAAAAGAAATGGGAAGCATTTATTGTATTTTCATACTGTACCTGACACAGCAATGCCCAAATTGAATGTGCTCCGTTCTGTTTATAAAGATACACTAGCAACAATAATAAATACCATAGCTTGTCTACTGATAACAGTTGGCCTCTGTGGTGATGCCAGTCACTGTTGAATCCAATTGCAATATGTCTTGTAGAATAAGATCCAATAGAATACTACACCATAAAAATAGCTTTTGGAAATCAGGGAGCAGAGAAAATTTTAGCTCAAATTTTAGCATGTTTTTAGGTTTGGCAAATTGTTTTGTAAATACTACTAGAAAAAGTTGAAGCAATTTAACTGGAAGTGATGGTGCCCTCAAATTTTGAGACTTCTATGAGATATTGCAGAATATTGTCATAAGGTTTAGAAATCTGCTGTAGAATTAGACCACTCCAAAGAGAATTTTTGTCTGCCAGGTACAAATCTGAAATTACTTACTAAAAAAAGGCAAATTTCTTGGCAAGTGTTTTAAGATGGGATTTCCAATTCATTGTAGTGGTACAGGCCTTTCTTTCATAATGCAACAGGTATTGTATCTGTTATTTGAAATATGCGAAGTATTTCCGTTGCATGATTTTGCTGTAGATAAAATGTAAAGGATTTATTCCATACAGACATTATGCTGAGCAAGCTTTAAACTCTGATGGACAGGAGTGCTCTCGAGGATTTGACTTACTAGACTGTTTCCTTTTATTCAACTGTAGCAAAATTGTTTAAATCTTACAGTTCTTTATTTTTGTTTGTTGCATTGTTCTGTGTCTTACCTTCTTAATGAAGCCTGTTTGTGTATTGTATTTAATATGAAGTAATTGCAAAATAATCATTCTCTGGTATCTAGAATAGTGTATAAATGCACAGACAATAACTGGGTAGTTGAATATTGGTGGAAAACTATGCATAGAAAAGTCTTCTGTCCTAATAAATACACAAGGGGCTGCTTTGGAAACTCATGTTGACAAAGCATTAGATAAAATAATTTGTAAATGGTAGTCTTAGCAAAAATTATCAAGGCCTACTATACTTGAAAATGTCATAAAATAGCTAAAGTTTCATAATTTTTCTACTGGTGAATACAGGAAAATTAATAACTGAGAATCAATAGCTATTGTTGAGTTCAGAAGCATTTAGAAAATAGTGTCACAGAAGGTGGAAGGGGTGACTCTGTCTTCCTGGAATAGGCATATCCTGTTTTCCACCTTTTTTCTCCAAAAGCAAGCTAACATTCTCTATTAAAGTGACTTGTAGTGTGATGCCAGAATCCAGCAATGGCAGAGGGCATAAACCCAGATTAACATCTCTTCATCAATCATGCTTCAAAACAGGTGGTGCTTTTTAATGCAGGGGACCTGTGTGCCATTCTCTAGCTGCTGTACCTCATGTTGACATTACAAAGTCTGCTGCTGTTTACATGATGTGGTTGGTTCTTTGCAGATGTGGTTGGTAGTTTATGTGTTTTCATCCACAGGTTCTACGTTCGGTGTTAAAAGGTAATGCAAAGAGGGGGCATACTTGCAGTGGTTATACTGTCTTTATAACCACTAATCCAGAGCCTGTCAGATGAATATTAATTTATTCACAGTGATGCGATATCTATACAAAGATATATTTTAATCACCCATGCATTTGTGGATACATATTTTTATATTTTATATAATATGCATATATAATAAATGTTGGTACTTACATTAAGTAGATATTAATACATCTATAATAAATACTATTTATATAAATAACCTGGTTTTAGTAAATACTTGCTATCTGCTGCCTGTGATAGTGTTAACTACTTTGGGACAGTCTGCATGAAGAGAACAGCTTCAAATCACTTCAGTAACTGAAGTGGTAAAAACTCTTCTCTGTGAACTTGTAGATTTGACTGACACTTCCATCTGATCATCAGTAATGTGTGTGTGTTGTGAATGCATACTGTATTTAAGGCTAAATAAGGTCTACCAATAACTCTTAAAATTGCTTTATACTCTCGGGTGTTATGTTGACTACTTTTTATAGTGGCATATTTTTGAGACTGCTTCTGGGGTATGTGATGCCACCTCATTTATAAATAGCATGTAAGAAACAAAATGTAAGTGAATGGGAGGAGAAGGACAGAGAGAGCCAAGGAGAGCAGAAACATTTCTTGTCAGGGAATGAAATATAATAGATACATCATCATCACCACCCAAAAAAACCTGCCCAAAACCTAGGAGTGTTCTTGGAAAAGTAGTATTGCCCCCACTCGGGTAACCTAGAGGGTCGGAGCCTGGGTAATGAAGAGTTCAGCTTTTCACCTCTAGGTATGTTGAATGTTATTTTCTTCATGGGATTGAAAATTACTGTCACCTAGTTACTAGAAAACTCTGTCCTGAGTAATACTGGAGGCGTAGGTCTATATTTTGTCAAACATCATTATAATTCATTCAATACTGTGAGACGGGGATTCAGTATATAATACATTATACTGTATTAAGCACATCGTACAGCAAATCCTGGTCTTGACTGGGTCCCCACTCCTGTGTGGGGAACCAGAATTTGTTTAATAACACAGTGCCTCATAAGATACTTTATGGGTTGCTCATTTTCCATAACTGAACATACAGTGTTAAGAAAAATTAAACCCATCATTATTTTTTGGTGTTACCATAGAATCATGGATTGGTAGGGATTGGAAGGGACCTCTGGAGTTCATTGATGCAATGCAATAATCTCACATTATTACTTTGCCTAACATAACTGTGTTCATTGACATATATTACTCCTTTAGTCAAACTGTACAGATTTAATTTCTTCACTTTATCCCTAAATTATTCCTTCACACATATGTAGTTAGTTCTTGGTTTCTGAAATTTTGTTCAACATTATTTTCTGGGTTTTCAACTCTTAATGTCCTTATATGAACAAAATGGAGTTAGTATGTCAGTGATAACAATATGAGTTTGGTCACCAGGTAACTAAAGAAGTTTCAATGTATGCTAGAAGTTAAGAGAAACTTGCATAAAGCAAGATGAGACAGACTATGCTATCATAGACTGTACTGGTCAAGAATACTGCAGAGCCTCATCAAAATGGAATTTAATACACCAAGTGTAGTTAAATCAATTCAGTGGGATACAAGATGCTGTCTGTTAAGGCACTAGCCTCTGAGAATGAAAAATTAGGTTTGACATCAAAACTAGTGCTTAGAGAATAATTGTACTTTGGAGGTAAGGTAATACTTTGTCAACTGCAAACTTCAAGCCAGTTCCATGGACAGGATTATTTATGTCTTCCCAAGAATCTGAAACATTTAAAACACATTCATAGATAATATTGAATACTTCACACTACTTCATAACTGCTCGGTTACTTTATTTACTTTTTAAGAAGCTGTTTTTTAAAGGCCTGATAGTTGTGTTGATCTCATGATCCCTGTCAGTGTCAGGGGCAGCAGATGTATAGGAAATTGGGTCCCCTTAAGGAACTGAAACATGTCTATACCAGTTTGCAAAATCAGTTTAATTTATGTTGATAAAATAATAGATGGATCAGTGTCAGGTTATATAAATTTTATTTGCATCAAATTTGTTATTCCTGTACTCATTGTCCTTAAAAATCAGAAGGACTCTTAGAGTACGGATATTCTTCTGTTCACACAGAAATTACTCATGTTTGAATGCAAAGCTTAATTGAACTATGCTAACTGTAGTCTCCAGTAAATGCACAGATCACGTGACAGTGCAAAGAGGACAGTTGTTTGCTCCAATTCTGTTACATTTCTGATAGCGATGTGAGCACAGCTGGTGGAAAATGGTGTTTCTCTGTGTTACAGCAAATCCTTTGTCTTGCAGGGCTATAATCCTCAGAGGACACGCTTCACTTTCATCTTGCAGTTTTTCAAAGACAGTCTCAGCTGTTAATTTTTGAAGCTAAGGGTTGTGAGATACAGAATATTGCTCAGTGGCTTTGTGAGGATGCAGCATTGATGAAACGCAGTCTAGAAAGCTTACAATGGTAAAGTGTACTTCATTTCTGTGTGTAATTTCATAAACTCTTACATTAACAGAGAGCACCTCAAAGCAAGCATGATGCAGGATCTCATGATACAGAGAGGCAGAATGAAGGTCAAGGAGCAGCAGAAATCAGCGTGGCAACTAGCAGTACTGGTCAGGTAAATAGGATATTTTGTTTTTGATAGTACAGTTAACTGTTCGAAATGTACAATCATTATATAGTGGTATATACCGTCCTGTGTTTCTATGTTTGCTCATTTTAAGGAGATACATGTCTGTCTTCTTTCCATCTGTGCTTGAGAAATTTCTTCTATTTATTGGAAGATGTTTTAATAAGGTAGTATAGAAATAGAAATATTTGATAATGCAGGGAGCGTTTTTCTTTTATTTCAATTATTAATGAGCCTAATGATATGAAGGAGATAAGAACAACTACAGAAAATGTATATTATTGTAGGTGAACTGTAACACTAGAAGTATGATTTAATTATTCAAAACTGTTTAGATTTTCCATTCAGAAATTATGACACAAATACCAGTGATATTTAAATAAGAGGAGAACAAAATGGCAGGTTTATCATTAATGTTTCTTTAATACGGTTTTAGATAAAACTTTGAAACAGTAGTATCAATGAGGTAATCTTCTGGAACTGTGCTAAAGGGTAATTTAAATGTTTCTAAATAACCTTCCATTGCTGTTTCTTTTATTAGTAAAATACATCAGTGGAACATTTTAAGGGGTACATTAAATTCTTGTCTTTTAAAACAAGTATTTATCAAAATATATGATTTCTCTCTTGGGCTATAAATACTTTGATTTATTTACCATGTGCAAATGATCATTCCCTTCATGATTTCAAACCGCAGCTGAGACATTCCCACTACTAATTTGTGTTTTTAAAACTTAACATTACAAATTTCGTAGTTGAATTCATATGTGTAACATTTCTTCTACTCCAAGGAAGTAGAATTATTTAAATACTTCTAGAAGTGTCTTGTACAAGAAGATTTATCAGGAAGAATTGTGGTTTGGCTAGAATATTTCACTTAATTAAACATTAAACACAGACCATCATTTGCTTTTGAAATGTTTGATCACCGTTTGGAATTAAGTTCTATCAGCCGTATCTGAGCAATTGCTTGAGGCTCTGACTCTAATTCTTATGACAGCTTTATTGTTTGGGAAGAAAACAGTTCAGTGCTGCTTTTTGACTGAAAGCATAATGTTTTTAAATAATTGATGCATTGTGGCTGTATCATCCATCTTTAGTGTATGAACTGGGAGATTTTTTTGAAGAAGGCAGGAAGAAGTGATTGTTGTGTCTTGACTGACTTACACAAGAGATTCATTCATACTTCATTTAAGATCTTTTGTTGAGGTTTTGTGCAATTTAACATTGCCTCTTTAAAATGTATAAAACATGCATAGTCCTTCCTCCTGGAGGTGGATGGAGCCTGGGCATTGAATCTGTTAAAACATACATCTGGGGATTATTTACCTTCAGTGCAAGTCCAGACAGAAGAGGTTTAATGGAGTGGGCATAACAGTTATTTCCCATAGCTTAATATACTT
>JANHGN010009969.1:0-25213 GCA_024605025.1 Megaceryle maxima | reverse complement strand
GTGTTCCTGTGTGACCTGTGCTAGATTATATGATCCTGCTCTGGCAGGGGGGTTGGACTTGAAGATCTCCAAGGTCCATTCCAACCCCTGATATCCTGTGATCCTGTGAACAGAAAAGTTGTGGCAAGAGAAGCCAGCTTGCCAGGCAGGCAGGGTTGGTAGCCAAATGAGAGCTGGACATTGCAAGGAGAGGATGAGTAGAGAAGGATATGAGCAAAGAGAAAGACCATGAGTAGGAGCACACATAAAGGGAAAGACATGAGAACTGACAGGAGAACAAAGTATCCTGACACATGAGAAAAGGGGGAATAACCCTCCCTTTGAGCTTCTGTCATAAAGGTTGTAGGTTCACAAGAGCCATCTGACAGACTGGGATCAGCGGGGAAATGTATGGTGCCCTGACTCAGACAATGATGTCAACCTGAAGACAAAACAAAACCTGAATTCCTTCAGTTCCATGAAATATTTATAATGAGATTAATAATTTTTAGAGGAGAATTACTTAAAATCTCTATTACAAGAAAAGACTATCCATGAAGTGAATGAAAACTTTCCTATTACCTGGTCATTTCTTCCTCCAACTTTTCCATTAAAGTGTAGGAAAAAAATTGCACAGAAAAATTCATGGATGTACCATTCCATAAAGAAAAATTTGCTAGAGAGAAAAGTAGAGAAAAGCTGGTTAATTACTTTTATTTAATCACATGATAATAATTTCCTTCTGTAAGCTCCTATCCCAACAGTGTTGAATGAAGATTAAGAGCAGTCAGCTACTTAGCACCTTACTGAGCCCCTGACAATGTTTAAAAGAACTGAAGCTATGTAACACATTACAAAGCATTTTCTGGAGCCAGAAATTAACATTCTACCCGTAATACAGTTAAAAACCTAAATAAATGCATCTACTATAAAATCATCAGCCTGAATACCACAGTTCAAATACAGTATTTTCTCTGGAATGTGTGCAGATTTTATGAATATTTTAAAAACAATACACTGGAGCTGTAAACCTCACTTTATTTCATAATGCTCTTGTGTACTTTACAAATACAGGTGCAGAAATAAGCGATGTTCAGAAAATTAATGAAGATGGTATTAGGCACTCCCTTCTAATTGTCCAGGAGATGGATTTTTGTTTAATTAATTCTTGTTGCCAGAGGTTAAAGGTGTAATTAAAATGTATAAGGATCCATCTACGTGTGAAGCTAATGAAGAATGAATTATTCTGGAATAAGTGTTTGGCACTTGAATTTCAGGATGTGTGCCTTTTTCTGGTTTGGCTATGCAGTAAGAATTGATCATAACAACTTTTCAGAATTAGATGCTACACTTTATATTTACACTTGATTTAATACCCAGATTAATTTTCCAGTACATATACTGTTTAGTAGAAATCATATGTTGAGACAGAGGTGACAAAACTTGAGTTTGACTGTTTTGGGGATGCTTTGAGGAACATCATTATATCTCTGTGCACCAGTAGCAGTCTTGTCCAAATATTCAGAGGGAGTTGTTAACTCATTTTGAACTCAATGCTTGACAGATAAGTCCTTAAAAGTATTTCTTTTAAACTTGACATAGCGGTTAATGAGTGAAACGTTTGTAACAGCACAGGAGACTGGTTGGAAGAAATACAGAACTGGTTAAAATTAAAGCCCTGTCACTTCTCACTGGAATGGCTGGGCCAGTGACACATCTGCCCCACAGTGACACATCTGGGTCCCAGAGCAGAGGAGCAAACTGCTTTCCTGGGAATTAATAGATTGTAGTCAGTTGCTATTTTTTTATAAATTAATTAATCAGTTTGCTTTATTTTTTCCAAATACAACTAATTTTTTGTTGCATAAAAGCTATATCTCAATGACACCAGCTACGAACTACAACAGTTCTTACCTGGATAAGTAATATTTTCTGAAGCAATAAAGCTATCGGTCATGTCACCAAAGACAATCATCAAAAGGGGGAGACCTGCTCCATGGAGTACTGCCATGGTAGTGCCTACCACCATGAGGATTTTATCCTGCCAGTCGGAGTACCGAAACTGAAAGTGGAAACAGAACAGTGCTGAAAGATTCTCCAATTTCAGCAAATGCATTTGAGTGACAACACAGTGTTAACAGTGCAGAAGGAGGCGAAATAAAAGAAAATAATAAAATTTTAATACATAAAATTGTAAAATAACATAAACCAGTAACTTCTTAATTGTTTTAAGAATAACATAATAGCTTTCATAAAATATGAATAATAATACAGTATTTTAAACATGTTTAAACAAATTTTACATTCAATTTAACTATATCTAATTGGAATTTAAATTGATAATGATAACTGCTTTTTTAAAATTCTTATATTATAATAATTTCTCTACTTTTTTCTCTTTTTTTTATAATGTTTCTAATAATTTCTCTACTTTTACAGTATCTTAGAAAAGTATACACTTCAGTCTTGTGGGTCTTTAATCAGTTCAAGGCGAATATATTTAAAGCTGTGTAAAAGTTATGTCTACTGTTTCTACTTTAATGTTACTAATACTTCCTGTGAAACAGAAGTCATTAAAAAAATAAACACAACTGTGTACTAATGAGAGTAAGAATTTCATCATGCATTTTATTGTACAGAAGTATACGAGTGGAAAACAATCACTCTGAGTATTCATCAGCTTGCTGAAGCCAAGAAATGTCTTAAATTCAGTTACTAGACCTGCTTGGAGGCAGGAGCCACGGGCTATCATGTCACCAGAGGGACAACTAAATGGGCTCTCAGATAATTGTGAGAGAGAATATCCTCCTCGTAGGGGCGATGGCAAATCACTTCTCATGCCCTGGAAGGGTAGTGCCTAGGAACAGTTAGGTCAGAGCAGGTTGTTCCTGTCTCCATACTCCAAATGAAGAAGAATAGAGAAGGAAAAAGGAGTGAAAATGTTTTTCTGATTTCTAGTAACAATATATCTGCAGATACGTAACTGAGTGGACATGTTCAGCATCACGTGTCTTAGGAGACACCTGTGTCAGTATGGGGTACCCTTGGGAGATATCAGTTTTTTGCATGCATATGTCTGGCCCTGATGCCAGAAAATAGGTGAGAGTGCTCAGATCCATCTGGGGATGTGATTTCCAGGGGCACCCAAACAAAGAAGAGAAGATCAATTGGTTTCCACTCTGAGCCTGTAGTGATGATCTGAAAGGCAGAGCTGTGAAATAATCACTGAAATGAAGGAAGCTGTGCTCTTTGACATGTAGGTGGAGGTCCAGCACATTTAGCTGGGTGATCATTGAAACAAACAGGTTTTGCTGTGGCTGTTACTTGAATGGATTTGCTCTGTTTTTTCAGGGGAGTCAGAGCAGATAAGTGCTTCTTGTGCCCTGTGTGAGGAAGCAGGTACTGTTAATGTGTGCTTTTCTTTTCTCTATGTGTGCATTTTTTACTGCTGGTTTCCCATAAGTTTTGAGAGACTTTTGAGAGTAGCTCAATGTGGATTTGTTTGGGAGAGTGGCTCAGAAGAGACTAGTCAATAACTAGTATAGTACTGATAAATCAGAATCAATTACAAAAGAATAACCTGAAAATGGAAGCTAAGATTTCCTTATTTCTGGCAATGTCTTCTAAAGAGACATTAGACAGCTATGCCAGCTGCTTATGAAAGTACAGTTAGTGTGGGAGATAAATTTTCTGGCATACGCTACCCTTATGCTGGGGATTTTCCTTTTCTTTCCGTGTCTCCAAGCAGATCTTGGGTCCATGTTACACGCCCTTCCACACCCATCTGTTAATAGACCTATGGCAACATCTGTTGTATGTAGCTGTAACAGTAAAAATCTCCAGCACTGGCAGGATTTAAGCTAGTTTACTCTGTCTCCTGTGTCTGCCTTTTCCTTCCTTTCTCCTCCATTTTCCCTTCCTGTTGCAGATCTCTGAGTGCTCTATACCGTAAACAGCAAAGTGCCTCTAGTAGAGCTTTGCAACATGAGTAGAGATAGGTATTAGAACATCAAATTTTAAATGTTATGGTAGACAGATTGTTAAACATGCAAATGCTGTGAAACTTACCACTGTAAATGGGCTGGCCATATTCATTTTCTCAGGTCTCTTCTTGTTTGCACTGCTAAAAAATTAAGGTTGTATTTTAAGTGGGAAGAGCACTCAAAACATAAAGCAAATCTAGTGCATTATTAATATAACTATTGTCTCTTAATTGCATTCAGATGCAAGGAGGAGATACAGGAAAGTGAAATAAGAAATTTCAATGTAATCTCTGTGCATTTCTCTGAACACTTTCAAAAATACTTTCAAGAGGTCTTCTGGTTTGGTATTGTGTTAATACAGAATCTACATGGGGAAAAAAACCAGCACACAATTGAGCTGCAGGTTACAAGCTACCTAAGTAAGACTCATTTAAAATTACAGTTCCTATGAAAAAGCTTTATGAATGGCTGTAGTTAAATCTACAGTGGGACTTTGATAATGTAGCAAAAGCCATCTTGCGAACTCTGCTAGTGTCTTCCTATTTACAATTCACTTTCTTTTCCTAAAGAAGAGGGTGAAGAGTTCTTTGATGACTAAAGCTGTCTGTCTAGATTTTCTAGCCAAGGCTTGGGACTACTAATTGGCAAATTAGGTGGGTGGGTCAATCTAACAATACTACCAATTCTCTGTCAAAGACCTCTCATTTTTAAATACTTTGATTTTAGGTAATTACACTGCATTGGGCAGAGTGGTCTCTCTAATTAAAAGCTTCAACCTACAGAACTGAGCTTGGAAGAAGGTAATTTATCATAATCAGAACAGGTCTGCAAAGAGGAGAAAATGAAACAAGCTTGGAGAAGGTGGAGGTTGTGGCAGAAAGAAGGCAATGCTTTGTGATGGTCAGAAGGCTTGTACTAGCAAGAAGAAATGGAACATGTAGGACTTCAGAAAGATCACTGTGAGTTCACAGGCAGTGCCCTGTCCTATCACAGGATACTCTGAGTTAATAATGTGGCATATAGGGCTGGCAGATGACCTGTGTCAACCAGTGTTAGAATGATGTAGAAGTTTTGCTTTCACTTGAAAAATTCAAAGGTTCACACTGCAGGTTTCCACTTGAAAAAATGTTAGAGTACTAAGCTTTAGCTGACTCTTTTATAGTGAAAATGCTGGGGGGGTTGGGGGTCAGGGTTCTTTTGGTACTAAACTAAATTCATTTTATTGCTATTATGAGCTGTGCCAGTATTAGATTGAAAAGTGACAAAAATCAGTATTTGCCTAGACAGAGATAAAATAAACTGTTCTGCTCATAGTTGCCAGTCTGAGATTAAACTATTTCTCTAGCTTGGGTACTCCCAGCAAGGACTGGAAGTCAACAAAGCTGGTAAACAAGCAGTGTAATATTCACTAAAAATAGGCACCTTGTTCAATCAGTAGTGCATCAGACTTTCACTGGATGCAATTTTGGATTATTTTCCCTTCTTCCAAAATATGCCAAGATAAGCTGTAAGAATATTATTAAAGTCATTCAACTGCAGAGGGAAACAGGGAGTTTGGTTGTGGGTAGTTTAATAAATTCAAAGAGAAAACTTTATTCTGACATCAGAAGCTGCAAGCTGACGAACACTAAAATGATAAATTACCATACTTCCTCCATGTACAAATTCAGGACAAATTGTTTTAAGACTTTTCATCTAACTCAGAAATAAATATCTCTATTTTTGCATGAAATGGAGGAAGATGAGCTTCGGTAAGCAACCTTGACCTATAAACTATTTGAAGGGAGACACGAGAAGGTTGTTATCTGAATAAATGGAGTTTTCCCTCCAAATAGCCCATGTTCTCCACCTAAGTTTGTCCAACACATTTTTAAGATGTAGGTAAAATGTCAACTCTTCACTGTTTTACAATGGGGATTCTCTTGGCTCTAAAAAGTCCAGTGTCAGATCAAATATTAGTCTTTTTTTCCTGCTGTCATCAACAAAAGCTATTTTAAAGGACAAGAAGCACTGTGTCAGTCAACAGTTTCCTAAACTCTAATTAATCCTAACTGGGATAAGTCACTGATTCCACTTCTGCCATGAAGAAAGGTTAAATTCTGGTGCTTGGAAGTCCCACTCAAACCAATCTAAGCCCTTTCTTAAAAGGTATGTGGGGATCAGATATCTTTTACTGCATAACATGGGAAAAAGTACATTACAATATTATGCAGTTCTTTAAATCATGGAATCTATATTCCACACATGATCCTTTTTTTTTTTTTTGAAGCAGGAATGGGGTAGACAGGAGAGTGTGCAGGACATCTGACCCCACTTGGCCCTCCATTCCAGTAAAAAGTGACACAACTTTAAATAACTACAAGAAGCTGTCTTTTAACTACTCTGACTTCAATTTTCTCAGAATTTCATATCAGCCTTGTAACAGAACAGGATAGACACAGATGTCACTATCTTTTTGTAAGAGAATGAGTGAAGCAGACAGATTTTCAATAACCCCAAAATAAATTCTCAGTCATAGCATCAAGAGTAGCATAGCATAAGTCATAGCGTCTGCTTCTCCAACAGGCTTCCCCCAACCTCAGAGTTCAACTGGATTTATCTGTTAACAATTTCACAGAATCACAGAATGTCAGGGGCTGGAAAGGACTTCAAAAGATCATCCAGTCCAACCCCCCTGCCAGAGCAGGATCACCTATACCAAATATAGCGACATCTATGACTATCTATGTTTAGATTTATTTATACATATTTAGATATAGATACACTTTTGTATCTTGTTTTGTTATATTATCTGAAAAGAATAATGGATATCAAAGACTTCTCCCCAAAAAAGGAAAACTCTGATTATTCTTGTATTGTACACCAGTAAAAATTAAGCCTATGAAGTTAAAGGTAAAACATTAGTAGAATAGAATCATAGAACAGGCCAGGTTGGAACAGACTTCCAAAGACTATCTGGTCCAACCATTTGTGGGGATATTTTGAAATCAATTGCTATACTTACCATCTGCCTTCAGATTCATAATCCTGATAAGATACAGCAATATTAACATCTTTTCCATTTCTGTAAAACTTTGTTTCATCTTCATAATGCATTTTAATCTGTTTGAGGAAAAAAAAAGTACCTCAGGAAAAAACTACCAGTAATATTTAACTGAGAAAATGTAAAGCCAGTATTCTGAAAATCTATATCCTGATGTACTCTTTGAAACCAGCCTGTCTCCAGTTTTTAAGCAGGACCCCCAGTGGTGTCCTCTGCATAAATCTTGGTAATACGCCATTTCAAAGCATGCAAAATTCTGCAGTTTAATTGGTACAAAATAAATAGTAAAATGTACTTAAAAGTGAAATAAAATTTCACTGGATATTTTTGCTTTGTTTATAATATTCACTACTGAACATTGGTAATCTGTCTCAGACTAAATAAATGTACTGACTTACCAGGGGGTGATCTTAATCTGTTTTCACCTGTCCTGGAAGCAGTCAGTAGGACTAGGTTGGTTAGGACTGAGCAGTGAGGTTGGACTTTGCTCAATTTACGTAAAACTCTAATGAGGAAAAGCTTTCAAAAACTGGTTCATGCCAGCCTTTTGCAGTGCCCTTGGAGCCTGCTAGGTCTGCAAAGTGCACACTCTGCCTCTGGAAATGAAGTGCTCACAGCAATGAATAGTTTTGAAGAGCCTGTTTTACCATTGTCACTTCTGAAAGCATATGTGAAGTCTCCTCCTAACTCCTCTCAAAGGAATTATCTTTGTTCATATTTTTAATCACTCCTTGTAAGGTTCACAAGTAATCAGTATGACTGAAAAATGTACCATTTCCTGGAGCAGTCCGTTACACTGGGCCGTGAACCCACTATATGCTGTTGAAGGCAAGGTGCTCTTCTTACCACTATTGTCATCTATCATCTAACTGAATGGGAGTCAGGGTGATTCCTTTTGGATATCTTGTGCTCAGAAGATGGAGTTTATTTGCAGAAAATTATATACCTTCCTCAATGACAAACGTTCATAAAGACTCTTTAGCCCTACTCTTATAATTGGTAACAGATAATGCATGTAAGTTTTATAATAGGATTTAAACTACATTATATTTTATCTCTTATATTTTTATCTCACCTCAACGTTTGTGGATAGTTGTGTTTATATCTGGAAAATGTCATCTTTTCAGAGCTTGATAATGTTGGTTGAGAAGGGATGGAAAGCTTAAAAAAAATTAGAGCAAAAATGTTTCAAGTCGGATGAGGCTTGGTGATGAGAACTCTTAGGAACCTGGAGGAACTCAGTGTTTTCCTTTCATGATGAGTTCTCAGGGTGGCCTTTGGGGGCCTTACAGCAGGAGGAGGTCACAGAGGAGAAGAGAAGAGATGCTGTAGCCCTCACTCTCATTAGGAGAGGCAGAAGAGGAAAGAAGAGCAACCATGGCAGTACCTGAACATCCACTTTTTGGCTTCCTATGGCCATACTGAAAAGAACTATCTGCAATTCCTAACACAAAGGTTTGCCAGTCCCTGGCTTTCACTACAGAAAGGTGTGGCTTGCTGTAATGCTGTCAAAACAATTTTGTGATAGAAGTGATTGCATGTTGGTAAAAGTGACAAAGCACCCGTGTCTCTCCTTGGGGAGACACAACCTAAAGCTGATTCCCTGGCTCAGACAGTCAGCCAAAACTGAGGATGAAAGAAGAGGTCATAAAGTATTTCTAAAAAATTCCTTTTGTCATACTCTTGTCATCTTTGAGGTGCAAGATGCTTTTATGTATTCTTTGGACAAAATTTTAGAAAGCATTATTTTTATGACTATTTTCTTAATACAGCATTGTGATGTATTGAATGATCTTGACATACGGAAGCAACCATACAGAGTGGAAGTGTTTAATTGTTTGGGGTGTACCTGTTTTGTTTGTTTTCTCTACTTCACAGAATGGTCTGAGGTTGGCAGGCATCTCTGAAGCTGATCTAGTCTGAATCCTAGGTCAAGGAGGGCAAAAGTAGAGCAGGTTGTTCAAGACTGTGTCTAGTCTAGTTTTGAATAACCAAATATAGACTCCACAACCTCTCTAAGCAACCTCTTCCAATGTTCAACCACCCTTATAATAATGAACTGTTTTTTCATGTTCAAATGAAATTTGACTGATCACTTCCTTTTCTGTTACTGGATACAACTGAAAAGGGTAATGTGTATGGACATACAATGTCACATTGAGAAATTGATTGGTGTCTTATTGATAGTTAAAGTCTGCTGTTCTCTGGCATGGACATCCCAGATATAACGTGTAGTATCATTTATGGAATCATAATAAACCTGACAATCTGGAACATACTGTGAGGAATTGGCCACCAGCTTTTTCAATTCTTCTTTTTGATGAAACCTAGAAACAAAAGTCCACATTGGATTTCAGATAGCTGTAGTGGAAGAGATGTGCAATAGGAAATTGATTTTTGAGGTCAAATGTAAGTAAGATAAGAAGGTAAAGTTTTTAATTTGCCACGACCAAATAATATAGCTACTTAGGTATAGACATAATTACCTCTGCAAACATAGAAAGAATATAGTTTGAGGAAAAAACTGATACCACCATGTTCAAGTATCTGTTTAATGTGTGAATTCCTTAACATGGACTTTCTAATGTGACAGATATAATGAATTAGTGGATACAATGGTAAATGGATAAAAAATTATATTCAGATGTCTAATATATGTAATCTCAGTAGTCTGGAATCCAAGTAATTGGCCAGTTCATCATTTATTTATCATCTCTGAAGCCAGTAGGCAAAAATACCTGAAACTGTTGAAATTATTTACCCTGCACCAGGTACCCACTAATATGTGGGTACATATGTGGGTAGTCTGTGATATGTTAAATTGAACCAAACATTGAATTTCCTGTCCGCAGCTGCAAATTCAAGCAATTATGTAATGCTTTTATCTTCTATTAGGAGGAAATACTGAATTCACATAGTATAAAATACTGATATTGATGATAAAATGCTTTTTTGTCTTGCAGGTGAGAAATTTCCCATTAATGTAAATATAGCATTTTAATACGCTATACTGTAAATTTCTGTATCTGTTCTTTAGAAATTACTACAAGGCACCTGAAATTCAAAGTAGAATGATGGTGGTGTTGAACCCAATATTTCTTAAAGAAGTAATTCACTCAGGAAAATGGCACTCAAACTGTATGGGGATCAAATTACCCAGACTAAATGAAAACCTCTTTGCTCTTGTAATACTAAGAAATATTTTTAATACATGGGAAGATTCTCATTTAACCTTCTCCTTTATCTTAGTATACTTTGACAAAAAAGATGAAGTAGATGAAAGGCCTATAAGTGCTAAGATAAATATTATCTACCATCATTGATTGCCTCTGGTAGGACTGCTTAATGTAGTACAAGCTGGGAAGAGGAGGTAGTGTCTACTGTTTTAGTCTAGGTCTTAAGAACTCCAACTTTAGTAGACACGGTAGCAGTGTGATCAGGATTGTAAATTGATACTATTACTCTTGGGCAGAAAAGAGAGTACAGATCCTGGACAGTAACCAAAAGCTCTTAAAAATACTGCTCTTTGGATTAGACAGAACACTACATGTATTGAGTTGAACAAGATATACATTAAGAAAAGAAAAAGAAATTTCTAAAAGAAAATGTAGATTAAATTAGCTATTGTCTGAACAAAAGAGGTCATCACGTGGCAAATAAAGATATGGCCACAGAAAGAAAAATCATTGATTAATAGTATTGGTCATAATGAAGAAAATGCACACATTCCATCATGGGCTCAGAGGAAACTGGTGTGAATGTTTAGATCCAGAAATCCCTCCTACGTTTTCATTTTTTTCATGAAGAGAACATTATTTTAGAAAATATCAGTGAAGGATTATTACATGGAAATCACATAAATTTTTGCTGTCTTTAAAGTCTCATAGATAATAATGGAAGAATGAGAGAGGAGTAATCATGTCTTCAAAGGAAAGATTTAAAATGTCTTCAGATGAGAGCTAAGTGAGCAACAAAATTTCTGATGATTTATTGAGCTCCTCAGGAAATTGCAGGAGCTGAAATTATAAACATCTGCAAAACTAGATTGTTGTATGCTTCACTGAATGTACTGTTAAGAAGCTGAACCTTGAAATATTAGCAGCCTGAAGTGTAATTCTCAGCTCTAGTATGCATGAAGAGTAATGATGGAGTTGTTTCTGATTTAGCAAACATGTAAATAGCTCTCATCTTGAATAGCTTATCTTCTTTTATATTGAAGAATAAACAGATACATGGAGATATATTTTCTGTAGAGCTACCCAATGGAAAATCTCAAGAAATCTTATTTTAGATTAGGAATTTCTATACTGAATTCACTTTGTGGATGGAGAAACATGTCATAATTCCACCATGCTGCATTCTACCTGTCCCTTGGAATGTGCGCATAAAGTTCATTTGTCTGTTTGCTTTTTGAACAACATAGAAATGACATATTGTTTTACATCACTATGAAATATGTGCATATCAAGGAATGACTGAAAAGATTGTACAGCAATCATGCACATTGATTAATCCAAAACAAAAGCTGCACAAGATGTGACATATGTAGAAGTGAAAGTAAGAAGAAATTAATATGAGGAAAGTCAAGAGTGTCTAGAAAAACTTGTGACACTAATGTTAACCAAATAGCTTGTCAGAGCCACAGCAGTAAATAAGAATAATGCTAGTCACCTTATATCTACAGTAGCTCAACCTTTTCTAAATTCTGCCCTTACTCTTTCTATACATTACTGTAAACAAAGCTCACCTGATTAAAGACACTTGAAAAGTAGATGGGAACTAGGAGTTAATGTGTCACATAGATACGGATTCCTTCTCCCTCAACATTGCTTCATTTTAACATCTTGTATATCCTGAACTTGATTGTTTTGTTATTTTTTTCATTTCCACACTAGTTAAATTATTCATTTATGCCATTTTCATAAATTATTAAAGAATCAAATTAGAATTAACATGACAATAAAACTATACCTACTTGTTAGATAATGTAAGGACCTTGCTATTTTATCTTAGAACAATTGTTTGCTGCATTAAAAAAAAAAAATCTGTTAACATATTTGCCTCCTTTGCTAAGCAGTCATTCAAGATTTTCAGATGTTTGTGGTAAAATGTTTACAGTGCTTGTCTTACTTTCAGGAACAGCTTGATTTACTAGGCATATTTATCATCTTTGAAATCATACAAGTTGGGGAAACAAACCCAATAATTAATAATTCAATCATTAGAAATTGTATCATCAAAAATTAAAATGCCTAGATTTAAAAATTAAAAAGACTAAATTCCAGAGTTTAGTAAAAAACCCCAAACCTACTGTAAGTATATTATTATTTGAATCTTCACACTATCCTGTCAAAGAATATTCCACTCTTGCAATTACAAATATAACTTATTTATATTATGGTGCAGACTAATAGCTTTCCTTATGGACAATAACTTTATTGTTTGAAGCAATACATAAATAGGAAACAAATTTGCTATTCAAATTGGTTTTCCATCTAGGGCAGGAAAAAAAAAACCAAACAGGTAAGGGATTCAAGAGGAATACAATGAGACTGCATTGATCAGCATTCTGGAGAGTGTTATTTAACACTGATGAGCCTAACTGCCTATCAGTTAGGCTATGTGTGTATAAATGCCTACATGTAGAGAAGACAGATCATATGCATAAATCTCAGGGAACTGGAAATTGCTATGATGGAAGAGTGGAAGACTGATTAATCAGGCCAGTTTTAAATTTACAAACAAATCTTTACTGCATAGATATTCATTAACAATATACATTACTAATGGTTAGTTCTTAATAATATTAATCACTATTACTACATATTCAAAACAGTTAGTCCTTAACAGTCATTCTAAATTAGCAACTGATATACAATACCACAGAGCTAATGCTATGTAATTAGCACCGATGGTTACAGTCCTTGAGACTCTTAGTTATCAGGGTGATCAGGTTCAAGAGTTCTCCAATACAGGAAGCTAACACTGAAAAGGATGTCTTCCTTCCATCTTCTCCAAGCCCAAATTCAAAATTTTCACCCTTTATAAATTATTTTAGAGTGTTCTTAGCCCTTGATCTCTGACCTCTAAGACTCTGGGACACTTGCAGATACTACTTTCCCAGGCTGCAGCAGGTGCCTTGCCCATCAGTTGTGGGGGTTTTTTTGCTTCTTTTCTGTGTTATACTTAAAGCAGTCTTTTCCCATCTCTTAAGGTTACACTTCTTCAACGACCAGTAACTGACCATCAGTCAGGTACTTACAGTTCTGGTACCATTGTTTTAAGCCTGCAGCCTTATTTTCAAGACCTTTGCTGTCACTCCAAACTAAAATTCCACATCATAAAAAGAGACATCTGGTATCAAGCTCCAGTTGACCTGCAAATTCATAACAAGTTGATAACAAGCTTAATAGACCAGGACTGACTGGGCCTTACACACAAACACAGCGAGGAAAAAGCTTGATGTTTGCTTCTGGCAATAGCAAAACTGTTTTTACTGAGCGTGAAATTGTTTACAGGTTGTTTACCAGACATGCCTGAAGAAAGTGATTTTGACGGAGTTGAAAGCAAGCTAATATTAATTATGTTTGGCTTAGCATGCTTCTACTTTTATGAGTGCAATAGGCCTCTGCTTTGGCCACATAGTGGAGTGGTTCTCATAATAAAAAGTAGTAGTGAGAAACTGGTACATAATTACTTCATATTTCTTGTTTCCATAGGACTTATGAAATGAAGGAGGACAACCAAAAGTATCGAGACTGGCTATTGATATTGAAATAATTACAGTGACAAAAATAGCAATATTGAAATAATAACAGTGACAATTCAGAAATAAGTACTGCCTTTAATTTACATGTTGCATGATCCACTTTGAACATTGACCAGAGAATAGTAGATGCCTTTTGCAGCCAGGAGCTGCTGATGGGTCCCTTGCTCCACAACCTTGCCGTTCTGGATGACAGCAATCTTGTCAGCATTTTGGATGGTGGAGAGGCGGTGAGCTATCACGATGCAGGTGCGACCTTCTCTGGCTTTATCCAGTGCTTCCTGAACAATCTGTGGAATGAACAAACCAAAAGGTTAGCTATTCTGGCAGCTGTCATGAGATATGCCTCAACTGCCACCTGTGAAGTAAACTGTAATATGACAGTGAGGGAAAGAGAATATTTGTGGCTTTAGAGTCCTGTTGTAGAATTAGCTTGCATTGGCAAAGAGTAAAAACTGTCATAGCAGATGATACCATGATAGCTAAGAGGTGAGATGGAACCAGGCTTATTACTGAGACGCATGGTAGGAGAACAAGAGAAAATGGTTATAAATTGTAACAGGGGAGGTTTTGACAAGATATAGGAAAAATATTCAGTGCAAGGATAATTAAGCATTGTAACAGGGACAAACGAGAGTTTGCTGAATCTCCTTGGAGACTTTCAAGGACCCTACTGGACTGAGCACTAAGCAATGTAGTTTTAATTCAGTATTGGCCCTTGTTTGAAGAGGAGGTTTCATTAGAGACCTCCAGAAGACCCTCCCACGTCTAATTATATATGGGAGTTAAGTCAGTAATCTTGTGTTGACTACTATCATACTAGTTCTCATGATTTTGTAAGGAGTCTCATAAATCACGTTTTGAATTCTGAAGAATCCCAGGCAAAGAATTGTCTTAAGTGCAACTTCAGTCTGCCTACTGCTGAAGAGTTGCAAAAAAAACTTTTGGAATTTAGATTCTGGACTCCTGGCTTACAATCAGGTTACCTTTTCACTTTCCGTATCTAAGGCAGATGTAGCTTCATCCAGTAGCAAAATTTGAGGCTGCCGTACAAGAGCTCGGGCAATAGCAATACGTTGTTTCTGACCACCAGAGAGCTGGGTTCCCTTGTCTCCTACACAGGTATTGTATTTCTAGAAAAAATATATTATGTTCAGACTATGAATGCAAGTTGATTCTGAAGTATATGTAAGCATATCAACCTTGATACCAGCCATCCTTAAACTGTATATTCCATGCCAATAGCTCTCTGAAAACAGATGACCAGAATTGCTATCTGTCACAGGTCTATAGATCGTTCACTAGAAGACTGTAGCATTAAGCATTTAATAAATTCAAAGTAACAACACCTCCAAGTTTGGAAGGCAACATTATTCTCAGTCAAAATATAGATCATCAAAGCTCAAAGTCTGTGACAACACTGAGGATCAAACTCTGAGATTAAACAGTCCAAACTTGTCAGTCTAGCAGACTATTTTGTATATGCTTCAGATAAATAGGAGCTTAAAAAGAAATGTTCAACTCGCTTTAAAAAACCCTTCCCACACTTCCAGCTCTCAATTAGTTCTAATTGTGTATTTTCTTCACTGATACCGTAAATGTTCAGTTCTCCACATGACAATGGAGTCTCCCAGAGTAAAAATAAGTATGGTAAACCCAATTAAGAAAGCATAAGATTTAAAAAAACAGTTTCAGATCTATTGGCATCTCAGGGAATTATTGTACCCCAGGGAATCATAAACAGACACAATTTTTCCCTGCAACAGTAGGTCACCTCCATTTCTGAGTAAGAGAGAAGAGGAATAACTTACATCTGGCAGAGACTCAATGAAGGAATGAATATTGGCTTCTTTTGCTGCACGGACAATCTCCTCATGTGACACCTCCCGACTGTTATCCCCATATGCAATGTTTTCAGCAATAGTGCAGTCAAACAGGATTGGTTCTTGTGAGACGATACCAATCTGAGCTCTCAGCCACTGGATATTTAGTGTCTTTACATTTTTGCCATCAAAAAGCTGAGAAACCAAACATTTTAGATTTTGGTTACATGGCTAGATGCGTGTTTAAGACTTACTGTAAATTCACATACAGAAGTTGTGCAATTGCAGCTCTTTACTTATAGATAACATATTGAAGTCTCACACAATCTCTTCCCCTCCTTCTCCCGTTATGTCCCAAAATTTTCTAAGGGCTATTGTATAAAAGTGAGGATAGTCCATTCTGCTGCTTCAGTCTTTCTCCTTCCTTCAAGATTATATCAGGATTTTGAAGACAGTAGAAGACAGAATATGCTGAGGCAATTTCAAAGAACTTTGCATAAAGTTTTCTCATTTTTCTCTTTGGTGGGAAAACTTTCCTCTATTTTGTATATATATTCCCACTAAAGAAACAGATTGGTACTACTATTCCATTCCATTAAAATAAAGGAAGAACTGGGTTCATTCATTCACACATTTCTAAGCTGAGCATCCAATCTTTAATTTAATTGTGATGGAATGCCTGACAATGGGCAAATATATTTCTGGATTCCCTAAGATGTCTTTTGCAGTCAGTTTTCTATACTGGCAACTCTTTCAGACTTCTGCTAAATTTTAAGCATACACTCCTTTCATTCAGTCCACAGTGCAACTCAGCTTGTGAATGAGTCACTGCTTTTGTGGTTTCTATACTAGAGGTCTGTGTTTTTCCCTTCAGTAAGCCTTGTTGGTTACTTATGGATACGAGGTCAAACACATTGGTGGTGAAGTTGCACTCGGTTAAACATGCTTTTGGGGCACCTATGCTGCTTTTTTCCTACGCATCACTTTGATACACTGGACCTACATAGGAATTTCTAATCTCAAACAAATCTTTCCCATTGTATCTAGGCCTTATTTAAGTATTGCTTTGTCTTTTATGAGTACCTCTGCAGACACAAGTTTTGAAATCCTACTTATTCTCACCTCATCCAATCCAAAATATGTTTTTAAAAAAAATCTCTGAACACATTTACATCAAAGAGAAAATAGTAATAAACAATACTGTTATGTGAAAAAATAATGTAAAATTTCTCAATAAGTAGTGTGGGGAACTCTAGATGTATTTTAAACCAACATGATAAAAAGTATTTACAGTCTCTTGCTTGGTTAGTGGGCATATGCTGAAAGATGTTTTGGAGAAGTGAAAATTGTAATAAAAATATTGTCAGTGTTCACTGTTTTAGGAAAGAACTTCTGTCACAATCTATTACTACATTATACAGAAATAGATATGTATATTTAATAACTTTTAAAGTGTTCTTAACATAGAAACTTCAGGAAATTTGCCCTGAATTCAAAGGTATCACTAGGCTGTGGATCAGGCATATTTTTACCACATAGATCTTGTTTCATTATTTCACTGCAGGACTTTTTCCATTATATTATTCATCTCAGTTAAATAAGGAACCCTGATGAGCCCCTGCTTGTCTTTAACATTAAAAATGCTTAAAAAATTAAAAATAGAAATACCTGTTAAACTTTATCACAGCGATAAAACCAAATAAGCACACCCTCACTTAACATGTTGACATGTTCTCACAAAAAGACTTACCATTTCTCCATCAAGTGGATCATAGAATCTCTCCAGCAGCTGAACAACAGTGCTCTTTCCACAGCCACTGCTACCAACAAGAGCCAGAGTTTGTCCCTTTTCTACTTTTAGATTCAAACCTTGGAGGATTTTGACCTCTGGTCGGTTTGGATAGTTAAACACCACATCTTTGATCATTATACTTCCTCCAAATGTTTCCTATAATTAAAATAATATCACTGTTACATCTTTAAGACAATTTGACATATGATTCAAATAGAAATGCAGATTTTTTTATTGTGTTTTTCTGCCCTCCTTCCCCCCTCTGTCCCTGAAATCAACAGAGATTTGCATTTGCTGGATTGTTGACTTTAACTGTGGGGTCTGAATCTTTGTGAAGCTATAAAATAGAAGTACAGCACCGAATTACTTTGTTAATGCTCATACTCCTGCTGGTTGAATTCCACATGATATGTACCTTAGCCAAATTTTCAAAACAAATAACCTTTAGACAGTGTGAGCAAAAGAATCACCTATTACACGTGGGTTACTTACAGGCTTCTCTCCTTCCTTGCTATAACTATCTATTGAGGGTACTCTTTCAAACAGCAGAAATAAGTGGGCTGCTGATATCTTCGCTTTAGCATAGTCTGGAGCAAAAGAGCTGCTTTGTCCTAATGCCATTGCACCAAATACAATAGCTGAAAACACTCTATAAGAGAAATTAGGAAAAAAAATCAGTAATTAAACAATAAAGAAAAGGACAACGAAAATGGGGCTGCACTGAACATTTTCTTTTATTTAGAGAAAAGAGAGGGCTATATTTAAAAGGATTAAAGTAGTACCTATTATTGCTTTAATTACCCATTTAGCTCCAGAATTTTTTTTATCCTCTTTTAATGAATTGAGATAAATATCCCTTCATTCCAAATTCAATGTTTTAGTTACTTATTAGCACTAATTTCTTTAATAATTAATACTTGTTAACTGTATTCTCAATGAGGGCTAGAGTGAAATTAGGCAATGGATGGTAAAATCATAATTCTAATCCTGTTCTAGTATTGCTGTGGTTTCCTCTCTATGGTTCTGAGAGTTAGTGATTCATTTTTAAGGCATCAACAAAAATAAGAGATCAAGCCTGTAACAACGTGATGACAAAGATTGGCTATCACAGCTCTGCTATGAAAGGTTCACAACATCAAAAAAAGTTTGAAAACTGGGCTGTTATTGTTTTATGGTGAATGTAGATATATAGGCTACTGTAGAATGGTTTATGAACCTGCTGTCCTCAGCTATTAATTATTGCCACAAAACATAGGATTACTCATTACTGAGAAATGGTAACTGACATAGGAGACCTCTTAGTCTGTTTTAGAGCAAAGTAAAAAATACATTATTTTTATCTTTTCTCTTCAGAGATATATAAAACTAATCTGTTTTAATCTGCATTTAAACAGCCTAGAAGGGTTCAAACAGTTTTAGGTCAGACAGTCCCTTTCAAAACTAACTGAGCCATTAGAAATTCACTCATCCAGGTGGCTAGAGATGTTCAGATGGGATGCAGACACTTTCCAACATCTTCCAGTCAAAGTGAGTTGTGTTAACTATCTTTAATTACCAACAAAACATTAGTATGATTGGCCTTTCTAAGGTATTGAAGTCACTGATATCCATACTGGTAGAGTCTCATTCTTTTCATACTTGATTCTATAGGCTATAATGAACTATTGCCTCTTAAATTATACATTATATTTCTTCTGAGTTTATATATGATCTAGAAGAATGGGACTTTGGTTATCATAGGGGCTCTTAGATATAATGGCAAATGACTGTATGAACAATGATTATAAACCCAAAATATACAAGCAAGAAGCTAAGGATAAGCTATAATTTCAAAATTGTCACTTTAATTTTTGTACAACTTTTGCCCTTAAAAGCCTATGAAGTGCCCTTGGAGAGACATAATTGTACTATTCCCTCTATAATTCCAGATTATCCCAAATTGGATATACCTTCTAATAACTGTGCAAATAAAAATAATATTTTATTTGCAGTACTTGTCTAAATTAAATATGAATGTTTGACCTGACTATGGGTATGTACAGTGTTCTACATACTGTTCTTACATTCAGGGTTCATACTCTCATTTGACACAAATAATTGGTTCATTTCAGTTAATAAGCTTCTTATCAGAATGCCATCTAAAATAATTTAGTTATCCCTCCCTTATAGTGAACAGCGTCTACCTTATGGTTCTCCAATTATTTAACATGTATTTTAGAGAAGACTTCAAATTTCAGTGAATAAACCTGACATAGAAATAACAAAGATGCTGATGGCTTATTCTTAAAGAGATTTTTACTGTATTATTATGCTTCAATGAACACGTACAATTATGGTTTTTGTAGAGCATACAGAGAACCTCACAGCTGCGTGAACAATAATATTATTGAGGATAAACAGTGATATAAGTAGGATACTGTTTCAACCTCTGGAAAACATAATAGTCACAAACAAATACAGAGAAGGAAATCCAAAATTGGGCCTATCGGAAAAGCTCAGATTCTGTTGTCATCTAGAGTATCCATTCTGTAATATGCTTTCATTATATTTAAGTACAGAAGAAGACTTTGCCTGTTTTCTGATAGCTTGCCCCACAGATTCATGATATCTCTAGCAGTAAACAAAGACCATAGTCTGAACTGACAGAAAAAAAAGATTGCAAAAGAGATACTTACAAAAACACATTTTTATACTCCATGTGTCCATTTACCACTAGATAGGCACCAAACCGGAAACAGCCAGCATAGGTAAAGAACATCATTGCTTGTGAAAGGGCAAAACAAAATCCAAATATATGCGCCTTCTTCACAGAATTTCTGTAAGAAAGAATGTATGTTTTCATAAAAATGGGAAATCATACTTAAATCCTAGTATGCAAAAAAACCCCAATTAATTGATTTCAGATGATACCGTTATGAATGGTAAGCGTACTCATTGTGTCAACATCACAATCCCTTGTCTCCTATTAGATTGTATCCGAAAGAAGTTTAGATTTGTTTGCAGATTATTATTTACTTCCAAGAACTACTTGGAATACGAGTCCAGAAAAAGGTGACACCTTTAGCTGTTATGTATAAGTATTGTCTTACCATCTCATAGTTTGAGTGTTAAAACACTTTACAGTTCATTCCATGATTACAACTTTGAAGATGTAAATAAGATGTTTGAAATTATACTACTGCATCACATAAGAGGAAAAAAAAAAAAAAAAGAGCAGAACTGTTAGTTTACCTTCAGTCAAAGCTGAATTTTTATGCCATTTTTTCCTTACTTACAATTTTATGTAAACCAAATAACAAATATATTAAACAGTTCAATATTATACACTCAAGAATCTGTTAATTTTCAATTTAATCAGTCAAAACTCCTCCTGAATGTGAACCCTAAAAATGCTGAGGCCCTGTCTTGCAAGTTGTGAGATATGAACTCAAAACCCAGTAGACTGAGAAAAAAAGTTAAGTTAGATCTTTTACATCCTGCACTATGCTCTAATCACTCAACTATTATGGTGGATGTATCAGCCAGCACCCCTACTTGTCTCCCATCACATCTGTGTACATATGCTGTCATTTCCTTTGCTTTTCTTGTGGATGTCTGAAAATAAAATAGTTCATTGTAAAACAAAGAAAACTTTAATTAACAGTATCTTTTTAGTTTTTCACTTTTTAATTTTGATTTAGTCCAGGTAGATTTATATGACTTTTTTTTTTTTTTTTTCCCAGTCAGAAGCCAATAAGTAACTATTCATATGCTTTCGATACTATTCACACTTTCAAAAATAGCTTAATGCAATACTCAATTTACATTGAAAAGTTTTAAATTAAAATATCTGAAACACTTCAGGTGGGAGGTTAGGTTAGATGACTTCCAAAGCTCACATAATATTAATGCTTTTCCAAACGAAGTGATGTTGTGGTAGAAGATACCAATATTATCACAAAAAACTAATTAAATCAAAGAACAAATATATTGTCTGTTGGTTGTATTTGTTAAAAAATAAGCAAAATATTTACATTAATTAAATTATATATTACACACAAACAAGCAAAATCAATATTTGTCCAGGTAAATATTTGTCATTTAGTATATAATTTAAATACAGTTCATTTTTTATTATACCTGTATGGTATACGCAAATGTTCTCCGTACATCAATTCAAATTTTCTTTCTAGGGTCAAACTGACAACAGTTCTAATATTTTCTATGGCTTCTGTGGCAATCTGCAATAGAAGCACAAATATTTTAATCAAAAGTTAAGATTATGTTGCCAATTCTTATTCTAAACTAGTACAATTGGTGTAATAATATTTTAGGTTATTTTATAGTTATTAAAATCATGGACCTTTGATATCAAAAGTAAGCATTTTACATTTTTCTTGTAATGACAGTGAGATTCCTTGATGATGCCCAGAATTTTCTGGTATGTCCTCTTTAATGTCCTCCAAATAAGTAGTGAAAAACCCTAAGATATCAATGGCAATCATGGAGAAGATAATCAATAATGAAAATGGCAATTTAGCATTCAACTTCCAGTCCACTCAGTTTGGGCTGTAACCAGAATGTTCAAGTTGCATATGTGCCTAAAGCCTAACTTACATCTCAGCAGTAAATATTTATCTGATCAATAATCCCTTCTTTAAGCTTGCAGATTCTTTACACTTGAATTATTTGCATACCCAAATGTACCTAGTAATCTTTGCAGGCCATGGATGCACACCTACATGCTTTATGCTTTTAGTCTAAGAAAGACCATAAAGTAAGGTCAAGGGAAAACATAACCAAAGGAATGTATACCTAGTCAAAAGACTCAAGAATGAGTGAACATTTCACCCGAATAACCAGAACTAGCCATGGGGTACACGATAACCACTGCTGTAGATACCTCATGGTATAAATCTGAAGTTAACCATTAGATGGTGTCTTCCCTAAAAAAGGTGAGAGAGCAGGTACACCTGCTAGCATAGTTACATTCATGCAAATTGAGATTATGAAGGAAGGGCTTTACATAGTGACGGGTTTTTTTCAGCACTGAATTTCTGTTTATGCTTGGGTTTCCCCCACAGGTATGGTGAGTTCACTCATTCTTTGCACGCAAACATTTGAAGATGAGGAGAGGTTAAAATCCTAAAACTTAAAAAAGGTCATTCTCAACATTATTTTAGACTTTAATTTTAGAAAGCGTGAATAAATATACATTTATTTTACATAATATTCTTTCTGCATTTGGTGTATTACATGGCTCATGCTTTCCACAAAGTTCTTTGAAAACAAGTATTTTGAAACACTGTGTTTCTCTGGACCTAGTTCCTTGAAATCCCTCTGTTGCCAGCTCATGCCTAGAAGTCAGTAAAATCCCTAACCTGCACTAAGCTTTCTGAACTGAGCAAAAAGCAGCACTTACACAATAAACAGGAGAGAAGCTTCCAGGAGAAGCATGAGCAATTTTAAGAAATTATTGTACTATAATAAGCCTGTCAGTCTCAATTCAGCGCCCAGTAAAATCATCAAGAAGGCTATTCTAGTAGTAATTGAAAAATACAATGCAGTCATTGGTGATAGCCAGCATTGGTTCATGAACAGAAAGTCCTGTTCAACTAAATAAACTTTTATGACAAAGTTGCCCATCTAGTTGGCCAAGGGAAGCCACTATATGCAGTTTGGTTTTTTTATTATTATTTTAGCAAAGCTTTTGATACAGTGTCTCTTGATATCCCTTTGGACAAAATGTCCAGCATATAGCTAGACAAGTCCATAATACGCTGAGTGAACAATTGGCTGTCAGGTTGGACTCAAAGAGTTACAATAAATAGAGTTACATCAGGCTGGCAGCCAGTCACCACTGGAGCTCTGCAGGGTCAGCACAGCATAGCCAGGTGGTTGAGAGAGGCGATTGTCCCACTCTATACTGCAATAGTGTGGCCCCATCTTGAGTCCTGTGTGTAGTTTTGGGCATGTTAATTTAAGGAAAACATCAAACTATTAGAGCATGTCCAGAGGAGGGCAACCAAGATAGTGAAAGGTCTTGAGTACAAGACTTATGAGGAATGACTGAGTGACTTGGTTTGTTCAGCTTAGAGAAGTGAAAGCTGAGGGGTGACCTCATCACAGTCTATAACTTCCTCAAGGTGGGCAGCAGAGGTGGAGGTGCTGATCTCCTCTCTCTGGTGACCAATGACAGGACATAAGGAAATGGTATGGTGCTCTGTAAAGGCAAGTTCAGATTGAGAATTAGGTTCTTCACTGAAAGGGTGATTGGTCAGTGGAAGAGTGTCAGCAGGGAACTGGTCATGACACAAAGTCTGTAAGAGTTCAAGGACTGTCTGGACAATGCACTTAGTCATATGATTTAGTTTTAGGTAGTCCTGCAAGGAGGAGAGAAGCCTCAGTGATGCATGTGACACAAGGTAAATGATAACAAAGAAATGAAATAGGTGTTATTCTTCTTAGTTATATTGTCTCATTAATACTCAAAGGAGTAGTCTTTTTTCAACAGTAATGTAACTTCAGCAACCCTTTGCAGAAAGCAAGTTTTCCAAGTAGAAGCCCATTTTCACTGAAAAAACCAAATTTAAAAAAAAATGGTAATTTAATAAAATGCCTCTAGTCTACTGCTTGCTTAGGTAGCCTGGAGAGGACAAACTCATACATTGCTAAGAAAAGAAAATATTTTGTCAAGCTTTGCAAAAAATCATCTAGTGCCTATTCCAAGAACTGTCAACTTTTTTTCTGTCATATCTTACACAAAACTATATGAAGTAAATTTTCAGCCATTAGAAAGAACTAGCAGCAGAAACAGTCAGTTGACAGAAAAGGAAATGCATCCTTTGGCTTGTAGAAGAAAAGCCCAAGGAAAGATCATTAAACACAATTTCCTGAGGACTTGGAGGGGCAAAAATGTTTTTCAGCAACTTTATCTATAGACATGATGGAAGGAAATAAAAATAATTTAGCAAATGGGAGGTACTGAAGGGGGGGCAGCCCGATCCAGATTAAGACACCTGAATTTAGCTGTCTAAGCTACTGGTGTTCAGCAGAACTACAAAGCAATTCAGCTGCTTACGCACTATGTGCCTACCTAATCTCTCCCAGATCATTAACTGGAGCGGGAAGCTCTCTAATTATGTTGCCCACATGCAGGTAGCTTGTGTCATTGGAGAAGCTCTGGGATACTCAAAGCATTTGGGCAAGGCACAGCAGATATGACAGAATATAAAGTAGAGCCATGCCCTTCTGAAATTGCGGCTGGAGGCCACAACTATGGCATCTCCAATAACCATAAAGGGACATTAGACTGTTAGGATGTATGCAAACAAATACACTTAAACACCAAATCTGAAGATTAATACCATTCCTCATGTGCATGGCCTTAGATAAATGATTTTCTTTTCAACAACTTTTAAAACCAGTAGGACATAAGAAGGGATTTTAGAGAAGTTCTACCTTGAAGAAAGCAATATCTGGGAGATGCTGAAATGAAGTGACATAAAATGCCTTCAACAAATTTCTTAAACAAGTCTAGCATTCTCACTTTTCAGTTCTCATCTTTCTTTTTCACTTAAGAAATAAAGGAATGGCAAATAGACTCGGAAACCAGTGTATATTATCCTTGCAAATTTTAATAAGGTAAAAGAGGAAAAAATAAAGAAGCTGTATAATATATGTAAGAGAGATGACATGCCAAAAAGGGATGACAGAAAAGAAAAAAGGAGAGTTTAATTTGGCTACTGCTGTAAAAGACAATTTAAAAATGTTTCTCTAAATACTTTAATAACAAAAGGAGGACTAAGGAGAATCTCCATCCTCTATTGGATGTGGGGGCAAACATAG